>JAOPHQ010003644.1:0-18136 GCA_030340625.1 Merluccius polli | reverse complement strand
ACCAGTTGGGTGCAGGAGGAAATGAATGTGCGTTGTGTATTCTGGGTATGTGAGATCATTTGATTTGTCTCTCCTATTTGTACGCAAGTTGAAAAAACTCCCACACTCAGCTCGCTTACAATGCAGCACCTTCATTGGTAGTAATGTTTCGGTCCAAGACCTTTGTCAGACTGATCTCTCCCTATTGCACAAAGTAGAAACATTTTTAAACCAAAGGCGACAATTGCCAGCCGCACCAATCTCACCAAGAAGCCCTGCATAATGTTTCCCTGAAATGTGCATTTGCGAATTGTAAATGTAGTGTTTTCATGTAAATGTGCTTCTTGTTTTCTTACGGGCTGTTGTGTGGAAGCTGTGTTTATAATCCCTCTCCACTACAGAGAAACCCTGTGCTAGTTCCTGGCCAACTTGTTCCACTGGACTGGGGGAAAATGGCTAGCAATGTGCGGTTCATGTGCAGTGAAAAGATTACGTTTTTGTGACAGTTGAGTGGTTTGCTTTCAACAGCTCCACTGGTGTCATTGTATGACGCAGGTCGCTGGATATAAACCTGCCTTGCTGCCAAATGGGATGACTAATAATAATAATAATGGTAAAAAATGGCAGCTTCTTAATCCCAGTATTCCACATAAGAGATGCTTCCCCAGCACAATCTTGATTAACCGTCTCCGGTGTCCCTGCTTTGATATTTCCGGAGACTAGATTAACCTGTCCATGTCAAAATGTGATGGGAGTCCCTAATGTATTTTCTCCTCTGCCTGTGCTTCCAGCGGCTGCCCCCGTGGTGCCTGAGCTGAGCAGTGACATCGACACCAGCAACTTTGATGACATCGAGGAGGACCGCGGGGAGGAGGAGACCTTCCCCACACCAAAGACCTTTGTGGGCAATCAGCTACCATTCGTAGGCTTCACCTACTACAGTAATCACCAGTACGTTCGTTCAATACAGTCCAATGTATTGTGCATTTAGGATCTACCTTCCCATCTATGATGGCAATCAAAACGCTGCATAATATGCCAGAAGGGGGACTACTGTACTAAAAATGTCTTTTTACACAATGAGAGGATGCATTTTATATTCAACAAAACTAAATACTCGCTAGAATTGTTTTTACACCCACTTACAGCCACTTTATTGAGAACCCGCAGCCGATTATGTGTTTTTATTCTCATTCCAGGAATGCTTTATTTAATCTTAAATAGAGGGCACGTTATTTTGGAACGACACGATAACCTTTCTTTATTTATTTTTTTTTGCTCTTTTACGGGTGAATGTAAGACAACAATTTCACCGGTTAGCATTTAGCACATCCATGTTTAGCTTCGTAAACAATGTGTCCAAACCTCAAACCTTTTTTGGACGTTCTCTGTCCAGACTTCAGCGCACCACCAAGACCAGCGACAAGCGTAGCAGCTCCACCAAGGAGGATAAGAGCCATGTGAGTATTGCGATGTGTGGAGAATGAAGAACCACCTTTAGGAGTCTTAAAGGGATTCAGTGTCAATGAATTATTTTGAGCGCCTTGATTACTATTAATAATCTTTATGCACTATAATGTAGCACACTTGGAGATGTGCCTTGATTGGGCTTTTAAGAAAGTAAACTGTGCTTGTAGCATGTTTGTCTATAAGTCCAACATTGGTGTCAAAGAGAGACGGAAAGTGAATGACTTATATGTGATATAATCTATTCAATATACAACTTTTGCCGTTTTCAATTCTGAAGTGAACATGTTAAGGCCCTGCATTATGAAAATATTGTTTTGTCTAAACCCCCACCCCTGACCTGGACCTGACTGTGTCTGTCTCTGTTCAGCTGGAGAACCTGCAGAAGAGAATCTACCAGCTGGAGGAACAGCTGCACAGCGAGATGCAGCTCAAGGACGAGATGGAGCAGAAGTGCAGGTACAGGACACACACACACACACACGCACACACACAAAAGCCAGCCCAAAATGCCAAAAATTATTATTATATGTATGAAAGCTTACCACTATCTTTACTGTGACTTTACTTTATTTCACTCCGTTTCCCCTGCAGGACGTCCAACAACAAGCTCGACAAGATCATGAAAGAACTGGATGAGGAGGTATAAATTCCCCCTCTGCTCTTGTAATTGTATATAGATTTATTTTAACAGGCACATAATGAATTGAGCGCCGGTGTTCATAGCGGCCGATTGAAAGAACATCGCCGGAAATCACATGCAGTCACGCAGTCGCATCGGCAACGGAACAATTGAATTAAATGGCGTTTTTTGAAAACGGTGTGACTTCTGAATGTCTTCTTCCTTCTCTCTCTCTCTCTCTCTCTCTCTCTCTCTGTCTCTCGCTCTCGCTCTCGTGTGCTGCCTGGTGGCCCTGCAGGGCAACCTCAGGAAGAGCCTGGAGGCGGGCATGTCTCTGCTGGAGAAGGACAAGATGATGACGCAGCACCGCTCCACAGAGTACCAAAGAAAGGCGGACCAGGAGGCAGAGAAGAGGCGCAACCTGGAGAATGAGGGTGAGTGGGGTAGTTTATGATGAACATCTGAAACATTCAGTCGGGTGTCGGCAGGTTTTTTTTTAATATAGAAAACATTAAAAGCAATTAATACAATCCAAATACAAACTAAACCCTAGAAATCACTAACTGCTTAATTGGAATTGGCATAATCATAGTAAAATAACGACAGCTCTACATTTGAGATGAAATTATTATTTTTTTAGCTGGATTTCACAGATATTAATTGCCTACCTCACTTCACCCCTCCATCCCACCCACCTGCTAAACAGCCATCGCTGTGTTACAAATATTTCAACCTAACTTCTATGGGCCGGTGTAATGTGCTGTGCCCGCACCACCTTTAAATACACATATGCCCACACACTACGAATACTTGCCCCACTGGCATCTATCAGAGGACAGCACTAAGTGGCTCGACATTAAGCTGTTGGACTCTTAAGTCCCGGGAGTGTGCCACGTGCACGGACATTTACATGAATGGCAGTGCACGTGCGCTTGCATCCCAACACTAGTTCTATGTTTGTAGATGACTCATGTGAGCGTGGGGGGTGGTGGAGTGGGTTTGGCAGTGGCCACGAGTTGCTCCCATATCTAATCCCTTTTTCCCTGTTGGATTATTTCCAGTGTCCACACTGAAGGAGCAGCTCGAGGACATGAGGAAGATTAGCCAAAACTCCCAGGCCTCCAATGACAAGATAGTCCAGCTGCAGAACCAGGTATGCTGCGCAGGCTGGGGACACAGACTGCGATGCAGACACAGACCAATGTAGTGACGATGCAAAAAAACGATGTGTACACTGCAAAGGGAAACGCCTCTGTGTTAATGTTGTTTGTGACCTGTCGTCATTTGTCAACGTGTCATTTGTCAATGACAACAATGTCATTTGTAATGCCATTGAGTTTTAGAGTTTGTGTGTTTAACTTAACGGTCCCCTATTTTACCACCAGGTGTGATCTTGATTAGCCAATATTAGACATTTAATCTATCCTCTAGTGACATCACACATGGGAGTGTCCACCCAGATGTATGATGGATAGATCCGCCTACCAGCCATCCAGTGGACTGAACCAACTTGTGGGCGGCTCTAGCCCTCATACATCTGGGTAGTGTAATGGCAACATCACACCTGGTGGTAAAATAGGTTACCTTTAAAATGTTTTGCTTCATTTCTTGAATAGCCCCATACTACTAGATAATACTAGAATGTTCCCATATTGGTGTTGTATGTCGCTAAACAAAAGGGACCCCAAAAGTGACAACAACACCAAACCCTAACAATGCCACCCCCGTCTCCCTTGATTGGCAGCTGGAGGAAGCCAATGACCTGCTGCGGGCCGAGTCGGACACGGCGGCGCGGCTGCGGAAAAACCAGACGGAGGTGGCCAAGTCCATGAGCCAGCTGGAGGGGCTGAACCGTGAGCTGCAGGAGAAGAGCCGTGCGGCGGACAGCGAGAAGGCCCAGCTGGAGAAGGAGCTGCTGCTGCTGCAGACAACGCTGGAGTCAGAGAGGAGGAGCTCCAGCGAGGGCTCAGAGGAGATCCGCGAGCTGCAAGGTACTAGGGCTGGGACATACATGTATGCTAGGGCTGGAATATGCTTATCTTGTAATATGCTTATCGTCTGCGTAAGATGGCGACGCGTGCACATCGCGCGCCCTTGTGTCTCCTCAGAATCGGCAAATTAGCAGTGTTATTAATTCTAATTTCGGGTCTGTTCGTTCAGAACAGCTTCTCCTTAACATCCTACACCCGACAAGAACTTTTGGATATCGGATCTCTAAACTTCGACTGTTTTAGCAGCAACCTTCGACTCAGTCCTGAGCTCATAAGACCCACCGACGCTACGCAAGCGACTCATCCGGCCGGAAGTGCTCGCAGGCGGCGTAAGGATGGTAAACAAAGGAGGGGGAAGCGCGGAGGAATAAGAGCTAAGCTAAAGCTAACACCACATCGACTCTCGCTACCCAGTCTTTTCCTTGCCAATGTACGATCTTTGGTGAACAAAATGGACGAGTTACGGCTCCGGATGACCAACAGCCCCAGAATATCAAACTGTAATGTCACTATTTTCACGGAAACATGGCTACACAACGGAACACCCGACGATGCTATCAAGCTAGCTGGATACCATACTCTCCGTGCAGACAGATCAGCAGATGACTCCGGTAAGGCAAGAGGCGGAGGATTGTGCATTTATATTAACAAGGATTGGTGTACAAACTCTGTCATTGTTGGGAGACACTGCTCAGCTAACCTGGAGTTTCTCATGGTTAAGTGTAGACCTTTCTATCTGCCGAGGGAGTTTACTTCTGCCATTGTTACTGCAGCATATATTCCCCCGGATGCTAATGCGAAACTTGCTATGGACGAACTTCATGCAGCCATTAGTAAACAACAAACCGCTCACCCCGAGGCGGCGTTTATTGTGGCGGGTGACTTTAATCACTCCAACCTCAAGACAGTGCTTCCCAAATTTCATCAACATGTATCCTGCCATACCAGAGGGGACAAAACTCTGGACCATGTTTATACAAATATCAAAGGAGCCTATACAGCATTACCCCTCCCCCACTTGGGACAGTCTGACCACCTCTCTCTGTTCCTCATCCCGAGGTATGCGCCTCTCATCAATCGTGTGAAGCCGACTGTTAAAACCGTGAAAGTGTGGCCAGCGGGGGTAGAGTCAGTACTCCAGAACAGGTTTGAAGACACAGACTGGAGTATGTTTGCCTCCGAGGCTACCTGTGGCTCTCACACTGACATTGATTCCTACTCCCACTCAGTACTGGAATATATCAATAAAACAATTGACAGCGTCACCACAGAAAAACAGATCACCACGTACCCAAATCAGAAGCCATGGATGAGCAGGGAAGTGCGGCTGCTGCTGAAGGAGCGCAACAGGGCCTTCAGATCAGCTGACGCACAGGCCTACAGTACATCCAGGGCAAACCTGAAGAGGGGCATCAAGAAGGCCAAGCACGAATACAAGCTGAAGGTGGAGGAGCACTTTATAAACTCTGACCCCCGACGCATGTGGCAGGGCATTCAGGCCATCACCGACTACAAGCCCAGTAATTCCTCCCCATCAGTCATGGATATGCCCTTCCTCCAGGAGCTAAATAACTTCTATGCTCGTTTCGACAAGGAAAATAAGGATACGGCAACCAAGACTGAACTCTCTGTCGACCACCAAACCCTCACACTCCCGCCCTCAGATGTACAGGATGCACTGAGCAAGATCAATGCACGTAAGGCTGCGGGCCCCGACGGCATCCCTGGACGGGTGCTCAGAGCATGTGCTGAGCAGCTTGCAGGGGTCCTAACTGACATCTTCAACCTGTCCCTGGCCCAGGCATCAGTACCAGCGTGCTTCAAAACCACCTCCATCGTGCCAGTGCCGAAACATTCCTCACCATCATGCCTGAATGACTACCGCCCTGTAGCACTCACACCTATTGTGATGAAGTGCTTTGAACGGCTGGTCCTGGCACACCTCAAAAAGTGCCTGCCCACCTCACTGGACCCCCATCAATTCGCCTACCAAAACAACAGGAGTACGGACGACGCTGTATCCACAGCGCTGCACTGTGTACTCTCCCACCTGGACAATAAGAACACTTACGCCAGATTGCTGTTTGTTGACTTCAGCTCAGCATTCAACACAGTCATCCCCTCCAAGCTAATCACAAAACTTGGAGATCTTGGAATTAGCACCCCCCCTCTGCAACTGGATACTGGACTTTCTGACCAACAGACCTCAGCATGTTAGGTCAGGCCACGACCGCTCTACCACCCTCATACTCAACACTGGTGCTCCGCAGGGCTGTGTGCTGAGTCCGTTCCTCTACTCCCTATTCACCCATGACTGCAAGCCTAAGTATGGATCCAACTCCATCATCAAGTTTGCTGATGACACCACGGTGATTGGACTCATCACCAACAACGATGAGTCTGACTATAGGGCAGAGGTTCAGCACCTAGCTGTGTGGTGTGCTGACAATAACCTGCTCCTCAACACCAGCAAGACGAAGGAGCTCATTGTGGACTTCAGGAAGGAGAAGGGGGAGACACACAATCCCATCCAAATCAACGGCATGGCTGTTGAACGTGTCTCCAGCTTCAAGTTCTTGGGGACCCACATCTCTGAGAACCTGACCTGGGCAATTAACACCTCCAGCCTGGTAAAAAAGGCCAATCAGCGTCTCTTCTTCCTGAGGACACTCAAGAAGAACCACCTGTCTGCAGACATCCTCTGCAACTTCTACCGCTGTGCGATCGAGAGCATCCTAACAAATTGTATTACAGCCTGGTATGGGAACTGCTCTGTTGCCGACCGCAAATCACTGCAGCGGGTGGTCAAAACTGCCCAACGCATTACAGGAACCCCACTACCAGCCATTGAGGTCGTTCGGAAGAAGCGATGTCTAAATCGGGCTCGCAGCATCCTTAAGGACCCCTCACATCCTGCCAATAGACTTTTCCAGCTCCTCCCCTCCAGAAGGCGCTTCAGGAGCCTCCAGACCAAAACCAGCAGGTTTAGGAACAGCTTCTTTCCCACGGCTGTCTCCTTATTGAACTCTGTCCCCCGCTGAAAAAGTATACTCTCTTTTTGCACTGTCTTACTCCCTGTCCACAGCACATCTGTAGATATATCTGTATATATTGTTCACTAGTAATATATCACATCTGTATATTTGTTCATACTATCTGTTTATTGCCCTACATCTGTTATTACCATTATGCATACTATTAATACTACTCTATACTCCTTATACTGCACTATAGGCTACTGTTTTATGCTCTATAAGGTTCACACTGTTTATACTGTTTATACTTTTTATACTGCCCTCCTGTATATTGTACATATAGTACTGTTCATATGGTTTATATTGCTCTCCTATATATTGCTCACACTGTATATACGTATTTTTGCATACTGTACGTATTTATTTTATTGCACTTGCTCTACTATATATTGCTCACACTGTATATACGTATTTTTGCACATACTGTACGTATTTATTTATTTATTGCACTTGCTGCTCTTTGCACTTCTGATTAGACACTAAACTGCATTTCGTTGCCCTGTATTTATACATGTGTAATGACAATAAAGTTGAATCTAATCTAATCTAATCTAATCTAATCTTCCGATTTGATGCTATCGTGATACTTTTCCCCTACAAGGTACGGCACAAGGGAAGCGTCGATACTGGCATGGGATATCGGGCTGGTAGTGGGATAACATTGAATACTAAGTATCAAAGAATAGCCACAATACAAGGATCCGGCACCAAAAGCTATATAAGAAAATAAGGCGTCTTGGAATGATGTGTAATGAGCCTCAATATAATGCCATAAAGTCTAAATTAAAAGTAATGTATTGGGCATTTTGATGCTATAAATGTGTGACTCTGAATCAAGAGACTGTGAGAAAGTGGTTCCGTGGTATTCCTATTAACAATAGTTTGAAGCAGCACAGCGGTTTGCTCTGGTAGCGTGGGTGTGAATGAATGACTGAGTTGGGATAGTAGTGGTACTCACCTCAGTGTACACATTTAGAAAGTGACACAGCGTCACTCAACCGCACTCTGTGCGGTCCGGATACCATCCTTGTACCATGCTAACTCAGATTAGCTCTCCAAGCGCCCCTTAGGAGAACCATGAGAAATTCCACTGCTGGTAGTATCATCAGCCAACGGGGTTCAGTGCACTCTCTCCTCCGATCAGAGGACGTGCTCGGGCACCACCACCGCCAATACCGCCCACGGCCATCGCGTCGTCAACCTCTTATTAATCTGTCAGCCAGCTGTGTTTTATAGCTAAGCCAGCCTTTGAAAGTTTCCCCCGTGGCGTGACGGCGATGCTACGCTATGACATTGGTTAGCATGGCGCCTAGAATTAGACGGAGCCCATGTGTTAGTGATACGTTGTGTGCTTTGTATTTGTGCCCTAGATATTTGCGTTTGGAACCTGTGAGTGTGTTATAAATGTGTGTGTGATAGATATATCTGATCATGGATTATTACTATACATTTAAATATACTTTTTAAAAAATAATGTTTTCTGTGTTTGTGCTCCGGCCATCAGCGAGGGTGATGGGAATGCTTGAGGACAACAAGAACCTGAAGCTTAGCCTGTCCAAAGTGGAAGCCGAACGCAAACAGGTCCAGGAGAGGAGCAATACCCTGGAGAAGGTTAGCACACTCCACATCACATCCACCACTTTAATCACCAGAATAAATATTCACTTATGTTAAGCACCACTTTATTCACCAGAAAGGCTACCAACTTCTGTTAAGCACCACTTTATTCACCAGAAAGGCTACCAACTTCTGTTAAGCACCACTTTATTCACAAAGTGGCCATTACGGGCCATGACGGTGCAAAGAAAAGTCTTAATCACGATCAATTTAACAACATTTGTACAGCGCTTATTAATCAGAGTTACAATCTCAAAGGGGCTCACAGGCCACCCACTAACCCTCAGACCTCTAAGGATGCAATAGGTGCCAAATGGTCAGGCAATGTTTTTTGAGGTTGGTTTTTGAGTGTACATTGATGCCGAGTGCCGCCGCCACCCTCCTCACTCCCGCCTGCAGGAGAAGAACAACCAGGAGATCGACCTGAACTACCGACTGAAGACGCTGGAGCAGCGGCTGGAGCAGGAGCAGACAGAGCACCGGGTCACGCGGGCGCAGCTCACCGACAAGTACGAGTCCATCGAGGAGGCCAAGTCAGCCACCATGCACGGTATGTGCCATCCCTCTGCCGTGTAGCAGCACGTCCAGGCATCTCTCGCTCTCTCCCCGCTCTTATTTGCTCTCTTATCTCGTTTATCCCTCCCTATATTTTTCCGATCCATCATGCGCTCGCTCGTCTCTATTTAGATTAAAAATGCCAAGGGCTTTATTGGGCTTGGAAAACGTACATTGCCAAAGCACACAAGTAAAATAATTTGCAACATAATAATAAACAAAATAATAGTATAATTTTATCTATCTGTATATTCCTTTCTGTCCTTGACCCCCCCCCCCCCCCCCCCCTCCATCCTACCTACCCTTATCCGTCCTTGTACAAGCGCCACCCGTGTAGTTCTCTATCTTTCATTTTCTTTTTTATAACCCATCTCCACCCCCCCCTCACCCCCAACAGGTTATTTCGGTGCTCTACCTTCTTCACCTTTTGGCCCTTCCTCTCCGTTTGACATGGAGGGAGTCTGAACGAACACACACACACACACACACACACACACACAGAAGCGCGCGTCCCCGTCCCCCCCAGGGCGGTTTGAGCGTAGAGGAATTTCAGGGAGTGATATCCACGTGGCGTGTCAGGACTTTGCCTGACTTCTTATTTAAAAGTTGGACTCTAATCCGACGTTCTTTTCTTTTGCAAGACTAACCGACCGTATTATACATATCACTGCTGCTGCTGCTGTGCTGTATTTCTTCACGTGTTGCCCCGACTTGCCTGATATCACTTCTGCTTTGCTTCCCGTGGTACCGCTTACCACCCACGCGATGACCTCACTCATGTCACTCGTAGTGCAGTACTGCCGTACATCACCATCTCCCTCAGCAATGCCCCCTTAATACGAAAGGCGCTATTCCGCCAACCTGATCTATCTATCTACCCTGTGTCATCATTCATTCCTAAAAGGTGGCGTCACCATTGATCACCGGTTTCACCTTTTTTGTTTGAATATACATGCATGTTTATGGACTTTGAGCCCTCATGGGACAGGGCAGTGGAGAGATACAGGGAAGTGGGTTAAATAAGAGAGGTGAATGACATGCAGCATGTCGACCACAGCAATGTCGGCATCGAAACCCAGGTCGCTTATAATGCGTTTTGCTTACGTTGCTAGTGCACCATGTAGCATGACTTTAACACTGCCCCCCCCCCCACACCTGTCCCCCTCACAGCGGTACAGCAGAAGGTGTCGGAGGAGAGCGTGGCCCGGATGCGGGCAGAAAGCCGGGCGGTGGAGGTGGTGAAGCGCTGCTCCACGCTGGAGCTGGACCTCAAGCAGTCGCTGCAGAAGATGGAGCAGCTGATGAAGCAGAAGGAGCGGCTGGAGGATGAGGTGAGGAGGAGAGAGAGACTATAGAGAGACAGTATAGTCTCACAGGCCTTAGACTACACTGGAGGGGGTTACTCCCCCCCCCCCCCTCTCCACTGGGTGGGTCTTGTTGTGTGAAGCCGTGTGGATGCATAAAATAACAAATATCACATCCCAACCATAAAATGCTATTGAATGCACTGTTGAGGCATACAGGAAGTACTCTTGTAATCTAATCAATATCTATCGATATCACGATCAATATCACATCCCTCTTCAGTCCCTCCTATGGTAAGTCACACACTAAAATGACGATAAGGATCATGTGACGTGATTGCAGTCCCACTTCCCATTCTTAAAAAAAAAAAAAAGTCCATTTCAACATCTCGGTGAAAATGTTGCTCCCTGGTGGTGCAATGTGTGGTTTCTCTCTGACACCTCCGCTAAACCATTCCACCCCCACCCCTCCCTCTGTCCCTCCCCCCACCACCACCAGGTGAAGGCGCTGCGAGTGCAGCTGGATATGGAATCCAGCAAGCGGGGTGGCGGCGCAGAACGAGCTGAAGGGGCGCGGGCAGGAGACGGACCGGCTGCGGGGCATGGAGAAGCAGCTCAAGCAGGAGATCAACACCTCGCTGGAGAGCAAGCGCTCGCTGGAGTTCCAGCTGGCGCAGATGACCAAGTGAGCATCGCGCGCACACACTCACTCACTCACAACTTGACACACGTCCCTCACATTATTGTATTTTATCTCAATTATATCTCATTATATTGGAGGTTGTGTCCTCTTCGCATCTCAATGGGAATACAACCTGCTGCGGGAGTGTCTTCTTCTTGGGTTTCTAGAAGATTTTCGTCTTTTGTCGAAAGCCTTTTGTCCAAAAAAAACCCAAAACATGGCACTTGGAGATGAAGTGTAAAAAACGGTCGAGGTCACACATGTCGAGTGCTGCTGTCCCATCAATCTTGAATAGCTTAAACAACCCAAACCCCATGCAATCACTTGAAATTGAAATCTGTTTTACGTAGCAATGCTATATCGACTAGCTAGCGGCGATGACCGCATCGCAGGCAATCACCATCGCAATGATGACGGGTGTGGCAGAACGTACAGAACCGAGCCACTACGTCTCGGCTGCTAATTACCACTAACGCAGTTCCAAGCTAGCTGCCAATCATTAATGCTCCTTGGAAGTCGAGCCGTAAATGACCCTACAATTGCCTGCTTTGCTTCAATAAGAGCTATTATTCCAGCTTAGAATGTGACCGTGCCAAAAGCTGCAGCTCTGCCGACAGTGTTTACACCACAGGATTAGGGTTTACCCAGTCGGAGTCCTTCCACCCAGCGCTGAGCTGTGTGTGTGTGCGTGTGCGTGTGCGCGTGCGTTCGCTAGCCGCTGGTGTCATTTTAATACTGGGGGCCCCCTCTTTTTCGATGACTCGGCGGGTTTGCCTTATTAACACTTTTTGTATTGTTAGTGGGAACGTTTTAGGCCTTGTTGTAAATGTGTCTGGGGTTTGCCACCGTTGCTCTGGAGTTGCTTAAACTGGTGGCTAGCTGGTCAGTAGACGGGACGTCAGGATTTAATGGCTTTTCATTCTTGTGTCCCAACAGGCAGTACAGGGGCAACGAGGGCCAGATGAGGGAACTTCAGGACCAACTAGAAGCCGAACAGTATTTCTCTGTAAGTATATCTGTGACTCTTAGCTCGTGGGATGGTTCATCATGCGTTTGTGTATGTGGGTGTGTGGGTCCACTAAACTCTTATTTTCTGTCCCTGCCATCCCCCGCCCTCAGACGCTTTACAAAACTCAGGTGAAGGAGCTGAAGGAGGAGATCGAGGAGAGAAACCGGCAGCTGCAGGATGTGCAGAAGAAGGTGCAGGAGCTGCACAACGAAAGGTAACGAGACAGGAAGACCCGGCATGCTAGGCGACGGCATGGATACCGTAGCTATCCATGCTGCATACCAGAAAGGATAGCTGAACCTAGCAATTATGGAGTACTAAGAAACGTGTTCTATTGACATCCTTGCTGTACCGACAGGGATATATTGTTGTTTTATTTTCTACTGAAAAATCGCTTTGGACAAAAGAGTCTGCTAAATGCCCTAAATGTAAATGTTGTAGAAGATGTTTCTGGACTGGATTAGCTGTGGTTCTCACAGGGTCATAATCTGCAATGGAAATGTTAAAGATTGTAAATGTGTATTGAAGCTACCATGACCTTGTTGTCTTCCAATAGGGACTCCCTGTCGAGTCAGCTGGATCAAAAGGTTACCAAGGCGGAGTCAGAGCAGCTGGCCCGGGCTCTGCAGGAGGAGCAGTACTTTGAGCTCATTCAGGAGAACAAGAAGGCCTTGGCTAGACACAAGCAGGAGGTCGGGGAAAGGGAATCTACTATTTCAAAGGTAAAAAACAAAACACCATTTAATCAAACAAATCTCCACTGCCCTTTGTTGGGTCACCCTTGTGGTGAAATGGAAACGGTGTAGACTCACGGCTGCTTGTGCTCATATTGTTCCCAGCTGGAGGAATCCAACACAACTCTGACCAAAGACGTGGAGACGCTCAGCAAGGAGAAGAGCGAGATTGATGAGAAGCTCCGCACTCGGGAGGAAGGTCAGCTGAAGCCGCCACAAGCCTCTTTACAGTGTTTTGTCTTGACGTCTGGGTTTTTGTTTGTTGTGTACAAACCCAGCAATGTCTCATTCGTCTCACCTTTGTGACTTGCAGAGTATTTGGCTCAGAAAGAGGAGATCACAAACACACTCAAGGCCAACTATGAGAAGGTCCTTAGCACAGAGCGCACACTCAAGATTCAGGTAACCACACACACACACACACACACACACACACACACACACACACACACACACACACACACACACACACACACACACACACACACACACACACACACACACACACACACACACACACACACACACACACACACACACACAGGACTTAATAATCACTGTTTTCTCAATGACTCACAATGTTTTCTCAATGACACACTGACACTAACTGTGTGTCTCAAATATGCCCAGGCGGTAAACAAGCTTGCGGAGATCTTAAACCGCAAGGACATGAAGCTGGACCAGAAGAAGAAGGGCAGCACGGCTGACCTGCGCAAGAAGGAGAAGGAGAACCGCAAGCTGCAGCTGGAACTCAACCAGGAGAAGGAGAAGTTCAACCACATGGCCATCAAGTATCAGAAGGAGCTCGGCGAAATGCAGGCGGTGAGGGAGATGATAACGCAGTGTTGTTGTAACCTCTCTGACATGAGCTGGTGCTCATGACATGTCGTAGTGGCACCATTCGATTTTTATGTACAGCCAAGTATAATATGTTGTTGGATTAAGATGAGAATTGTAGTTTAGTTTGTTGTTGGAATGTAGTTTTACTGCTACTTACAGTAAAACGATGTGTAGTTTTTGTACGCAATTGAGACGTACTCGTAAACAAACACAAAGCAATCTCAGTCAAAAACTACAATCCTAATCCACTGTTCTTTTTTTATAATTAACACATTTATCTTAATCTTAATCATAAAAACTCGACCATTGCCATGAAAATATCATCTCCATGTCGCCAACTCGTTAGATGAAAAACAAACTATACATACAACAAACAGCTCCCATAAGCACACCACTTCTGTTCTCCCCTCATCATCTTCATCATCATCATAATGGTCATCATCGTCCTCCCTCCTCCCTCCGTCTTGTACAACTGTTGACGTTCTCCCTCTCTCACGGTCACCCACAGCAACTAGCGGAGGAGTACACGTACCGCAACGAGCTGCAGATGCAGCTGGACAGCAAGGAGAGCGACATCGAGCAGCTGCGGGAGAAGCTCAACGACCTGCAGCTGCGCATGGACAGCTCCAGTGTCACCAGCCTGCAGACGGACGAGTTGGACAGCAACCTCGCCGGTAGGCTCCCCAGACACCCGCCGTCGCCATCTTTAATACGCAGGGCAGCGATGAGGAACGTCTGATGATAAAGTTGGCGTGCTAAATAGCAATACAAAAAAAATGAGGGAACTATCTTCCATGTTGATTTAAATCCAATACTGGTCACCGGAGAGAGAAGGCAAGGCTTATCCGATGGGGGAGGTAGAAGGCAGCACATTGCCTTTACAAGCCAGTAGGTGATACGTGATATGTGCCTGCGTCATTGTCGTCTCCCTCTAGACGGATCCATTGGTATGATGGACGCAATGGAGCTGCACATTTATCCATAAATGGATGATTTAAATCCCTGTTTTCATTTAAAGTCTATAGTTTATAGTCACCTTTCTCTCTACAGCAATAAATGAAGTTTCTTTATTAATGCAGAGGAAAGACACCCAGATGGCTTTGATAATTACAAAAGAAACTGGAATCACGACGTGCTTACATTAGAGTGTCAGTGTAATTTTTTTTGAGTCCATTCGTCTCATCACATGATTTACTTACATCAAGGAATCCTACGTCTACTGTCGGAGCGAGGCTGTTTAATATTGTCTGTGGTTTAAACCCTTGTCTTCCTCTCTTATTTCCTCTCATATCCAGTTGGTTCTCCTTGCTCCTCTTATCTTTGTAACTTCCATTTCTTTCCCTCTGTGAGTAACTTTGTAGGAGCTCCTTCTCCGCGCCTGGTCTGTGTTTTGCTAGTCGTGTGCTTTTGTCCATTTATTTATTTATTGTATGGTCTTAATATTATTATATCTTTGTTTTCTGCTTGAGGTTGTTGCAAGGGGACAGGGGTGGTTATTTTTGGGGAATATTCCAGCACTTTTGAAAGAAGCTTGTTTTGAGTGGGAGTGTTGAAAATGCATTTAAAGGTTTCCCATTGACTAACCATGACAACAGCGTCTGCTAACGCTGTTGGCTGACATTTTGTTTAGAAGGTCAAAGTGCAGCGGCAGTACAGGAGTGCCTAACTGTGGCGTTTGTAACTCATATCGCATCTTTTACATCTTTTTCACACTTATTTGTTAATAATTGAATAGGTTTTTTTTCTAGCGATATGTGTCGTCTTCAAACACTTAAAAATACTGATTGTTTTAGCCGCATGTTCACTTGAAATATTTGCTTTTAAGTCTCACATCACAATGTCATGTTTGCACAAAAAAAACCTTTTCCGTTGATTGTTCCCCATTTTATTGTTAGTCTTTCCAGGGGCATGCTCTGCAATTCGATTTGGTATCACTTTAACATACTGAACAAATGGCCGTTCGAACAAATCATTTCAGCAGGGCAAGTGAATGATTTCACCCATAACAATTTGTAACAAAATAAAAGCTAACGTACATAATTTCACATTTACATAATCACCAGGCAACATCCTTAAATGAATACTTTCTCTCAGGTCTTGCTTAATAGTTTCCTGTGCATGAAGTAATCACGGCGTCTCCCTTGTACAGTTATATTAAAGTGAAGCCACTGCTGGACGCGTTTTGACCTTTGACCTTTTGTTGCAGACCTTGGTCTCGACTCCTTTGTTTGTCCCCCAGTTGAGTTTGGATTGAATCACTGCATGGCCCTTGTATCTTCCCCTCCGCAGCAGCCTCATCCATGCTGCTATGTGTTAGTAACTTGTTCCCCTCCCCTTCTTCTACTTCCTTTTATTTTAAACAGAATCCCGGCTGGAAGGATGGCTGTCCATTCCAAATCGCACAAACATCAAGCGGTATGGATGGAAAAAACAGGTACTGTGTCTTGGTTTTATTATTTGGATTAATGTTGGTATTATTTATTTTATTCATGTTTTAATTTGCTCTCATCAACGCCTTCTGTTTTTATTTTCGTTCAACATCTGCAGTACGTGGTGGTGAGCAGCAAGAAGATTCTGTTCTACAACGACGAGCAGGATAAAGAACAGTCCAACCCGTCCATGGTACTGGATATTGAGTAAGTGCTTTTTTATTTTCCCTTTTTTTATATTGCACCACACCAGATGCTACCACACATTTCACACCAAGGCGGAATATTTTCAACAAGAGATGGGTGTCAGTTATACTCACTAGAGTCCCACCACATGTATCAATAACTCCATGAAGACAGCCATCCTGTATCGTTAAGTCATCCCAATTTCACTCTCAACTGTCCTCACATGTTCACATGAGATTTGGTAACCTCGTCTTAACAACAGCTTTGCCAATATTTGTACATTAAATGACCTCTTCAATGGTGCAATAGTGTCATTCCATTAACCCCCCCCCCCCCACCCCAAGTTCCTGATGGAGACATTGTACAAACTGGGTTTGTTTACCCACAATGCCCAGAGGAGCTCCTCGCTCCTCACTCCTCAGCCACAGCTTTGCTTTGTCTCTGTCTGTGTGGAACGACAACAGTCTGTTCATCTCGAGGGGCTAATCCGTCTGTCCATCCGTCTGTCTATTGCAGCAAACTGTTCCATGTGAGGCCGGTCACCCAGGGAGACGTGTACAGAGCTGAGACGGAGGAGATCCCACGGATATTCCAGGTGGGCAGAGCCTTCCTGTTCTGTCTGGATGCACACACATGCATACATCCACACGCATACATACATCCACACGCATACATACATCCACACGCATACATACATCCACACGCATACATACATCCACACCCATACGTACATCCACACCCATACGTACATCCACACGCATACGTACATCCACACGCATACGTACATCCACGCGCATACGCATACATACATCCACATACATGCATACATAGATCTGTAAACATTAGGGTTCAAACCCAGAAACCTTAGGCTTGGAGTCAGACACCCTAACCTTTATATCTTATCACATTTAACTATGAACTGAACAATCCTACCAAAACTCCTGCTTTCGCCTCACCCAATGGCGTATCTTCAGACTTGACCCGTGCGTCTTATTTCATGTTTGTTTACATTTTTTTCTTCTCCAGATCCTGTATGCCAACGAGGGCGAGTGCCGGAAAGAGGCAGAGATGGAGAGCGTGCCACAGGGGGGACAAGGCCAACTGCCTGCCCCACAAGGGCCACGAGTTCATCCCCACGCTCTACCACTTCCCCTCCAACTGTGAGGCGTGCTCCAAGCAGCTGTGGCACGTCTTCAAGCCACCGCCGGCTTTGGAGTGCCGCCGCTGCCACGTCAAGTGCCACAAGGACCACCTGGACAAGAAGGAGGATGTCATCGCCCCTTGCAAAGGTGAACTATCGGTTTGCTTTGAATTCAAACATTTTTGTTATATTCAATACCTTGCCGAAGAATCATTTGCACCCAAGTACTCACCTGTCTGTATGATAGTCTGTTTTGGGACTGTTATAGAGAGGCCCGACTTTTTATTAATATAAAATTGTAATTTCTTTACATTGTGTAGAGAAATGTCGTCAAAGTATTTCATACTTGTATTTGTTTATTTTTCTCTCTCCAGTAAACTACGACGTGACGTCTGCACGGGACATGCTCCTGCTGGCCCTGACCCAAGACGAGCAGAAGAAGTGGATCGGCCACCTGGGCAAGAAGATCCCCAAGACCCCCCCCCGCCCTCCACCTTCTCTAGGTCTTCCCCCCGCACCATCTCCACCCGCTCTGCAGCAAACCA
>JAOPHQ010003643.1:5000-20912 GCA_030340625.1 Merluccius polli | reverse complement strand
ATCAATATTATTATTACTGAGAATACAGATTAGATCATCATTATTGTTATTAGAGAATACAGATTAGATCATCATTATTATTATTAGAGAATACAGATTAGATCATCATTATTATTATTATTAGAGAATACAGATTAGATCATTATTATTATTATTAGAGAATACAGATTAGATCATCATTATTATTATTAAAGAATACAGATTAGATCATTATTATTATTATTATTAAAGAATACAGATTAGATCATCATTATTATTATTAGAGAATACAGATTAGATCATCATTATTATTATTATTAGAGAATACAGATTAGATCACTATTATTATTATTATTAGAGAATACAGATTAGATCATCATTATTATTATTAAAGAATACAGATTAGATCATTATTATTAAAGAATACAGATTAGATCACTATTATTATTATTAGAGAATACAGATCAGATCATCACAGCCGTCCTGTAGTTACACCAGTCAGCCAGCAGGTGGCAGTCTTCTGTCAAAACCCTCAAATATTTCTCCCTCTCCTTTTAACAGACAGACAGACGACTCCGTTTCTTGCGGCACAAGACAGGACAAGACAACGCTTATTTTCACTCTAAACGCTGTATTTCCCCCGGGATAAATAAAGCTTCTCGACTCTTGACTCTGATAACCTCCAGTAGAGAGGTGGAGACCAGACGCTCTCCTGACGGAGCGTCTCCTCACCGTAAGTCTTTCCGCCGATGTTGCACTTCTTGAAGGCCATGATGTTCTGCGTGAGGGTGCCGGTCTTGTCCGAGAAGATGTACTCTATCTGACCCAGCTGCTCGTTCAGGGTGGTGGTCCGGGCCTGCAGGACCACAGACTGTCAAACACCGTACAGGAGGAGAGGAGGAGGAGGAGAGGAGGAGGAGAGGAGGAGGAGGAGATGTACTCTATCTGACCCAGCTGCTCGTTCAGGGTGGTGGTCCGGGCCTGCAGGACCACAGACTGTCAAACACCCGCACAGGAGGAGGAGGAGGAGGAGGAGGAGGAGGAGGAGAGGAGGAGGAGAGGGGGAGAGGAGGAGGAGGAGGAGGAGGAGAGGAGGAGGAGAGGAGGAGGAACTACAACGGAGGAGAAGGAGGCTGAAGGAGCCAAGTGGACATGGACTCAGGGAGAGTTATTGAAGTGTGTGTTGTATTGTGTGCTTCTTCCATCAACATGAAGTATTGAAGAGCTGAACAGTCGCGTGTTGAATGATTACGATACTCCAACACTCTCACAGAGTATGTGATCACATTTCGAAACCTCGTATATCTTCAGTAGATAAATGTGTGTGACCGCGAGGAGGACCTGTGATACGGGGGAAGTGGCGGAGACCGTTTCCTTATCTCATCATGATGTTGAAATGAGTGTTCATAATGGCTGCATATCAGGTCATGTGACCTTTATGGGACATTTTAATCTCAGTGATAAGAGGACTGACATACTGCACAGTAAGAAAGTATACAGAGAGTATACACACAGTACTACGTATACAGAGAGTATACACACAGTACTACGTATACAGAGAGTATATACACAGTACTACTATGTATACAGAGAGTATATACACAGTATTACTACTGTGTATACAGAGAGTATATACACAGTACTACTACTGTGTATACAGAGAGTATATACACAGTACTACGTATACAGAGAGTATATACACAGTACTACGTATACAGAGAGTATACACACAGTACTACGTATACAGAGAGTATATACACAGTACTACTGTGTATACAGAGAGTATATACACAGTACTACTATGTATACAGAGAGTATATACACAGTACTATGTATACAGAGAGTATACACACAGTACTACGTATACAGAGAGTATACACACAGTACTATGTATACAGAGAGTATACACACAGTACTATGTATACAGAGAGTATATACACAGTACTACGTATACAGAGAGTATATACACAGTACTACTATGTATACAGAGAGTATATACACAGTACTACTATGTATACAGAGAGTATACACACAGTACTACTACGTATACAGAGAGTATATACACAGTACTACTATGTATACAGAGAGTATACACACAGTACTACTATGTATACAGAGAGTATACACACAGTACTATGTATACAGAGAGTATACACACAGTACTATGTATACAGAGAGTATATACACAGTACTACGTATACAGATATATAAATACATGGAAGTACAAACCTTGGCGGGTGTGTCCTTCTCTGCGTAGTACATCTGCAGGTCCCAGTTGATGAATTTACTCTGACCGAGACGGATCACCTCCACACTGATGGACACACACACACACACACACACACTGTACTGACAGACCATAATAATAATAACAACGTTACGTTACCAAGACGACGGGGATTCAACTACAAACCACAACCACGAGAATCACAGCATTCCTTACAACCAAACTCATGACAGACGGAGTTATAGTATAGACGCCTACCTGCTGACTAAATGACTAAATACTACTAATTAGTGGTGGGCATAGATTAATTTGTTTAATCTAGATTAATCTAGATTAATCTCACTGTAATCTTGGAATTAATCTAGATTAATCTAATCTAGATTAATCTAGATTAATCTCACTGTAATCTTGGAATTAATCTAGATTAATCTAGAATTTAGATTAATTCCAAGATTACAGTGAGATAATCTAGATTAATCTCACTGTAATCTTGGAATTAATCTTGATGAATCTTGATTAATCTCACTGTAATCTTGGAATTAATCTAGATTAATCTAGATTAAAATGGCTCATTTGAATTCTGTCGAAGGCATTCATAATATGCGTGTGCTACCTAAATAATGACTAAAAATAAGTCTGCGCGATCGTAACCCACCCCGGACCTACGACCGCCGGGGGGGGGGGGGGGGGATAGATTAACGCCGTTATTTTTTTAATCGCGCGTTAAGAGTCTCGCGTTATCGCAGCGCGTTAACGCCGATAGCGGCCCACCACTACTCCTAACACCATCTAATAATAATCCCCATGGTGGTGGTGATCCAGACCTGACGTAGAGGGAGATGGGCACCATGGTGTTGAGGACGATGATGTAACCCCAGAAGCTGAGGAAGCCTCTGTAGAAGGAGTCCTGGTTCTTCCCGTCGTAGAGGTACCAGGCCAGCGAGCCCACATGCTCGTACCAGAAACCGTGGCCGATGGCCAGGCCCAGAGACACCAGGATCAGCAGCGCGAAGATCTGCAGAGGGAGACCAGCGTTACGGAGACACCAACCAGGGAGACCAGCGTTAAGGAGACACCCACCAGGGAGACCAGCGTTAAGGAGACACCAACCAGGGAGACCAACGTTAAGGAGACACCAACCAGGGAGACCAACGTTAAGGAGACACCAACCAGGGAGACCAGCGTTAAGGAGACACCAACCAGGGAGACACCAACCAGGGAGACCAACGTTAAGGAGACACCAACCAGGGAGACCAGCGTTAAGGAGACACCAACCAGGGAGACCAGCGTTAAGGAGACACCAACCAGGGAGACCAACGTTAAGGAGACACCAACCAGGGAGACCAGCGTTAAGGAGACACCAACCAGGGAGACCAGCGTTAAGGAGACACCAACCAGGGAGACCAGCGTTAGGAGACACCAACCAGGGAGACCAGCGTTAGGAGACACCAACCAGGGAGACCAGCGTTAAGGAGACACCAACCAGGGAGACCAACGTTAAGGAGACACCAACCAGGGATACCAGCGTTAAGGAGACACCAACCAGGGAGACCAACGTTAGGAGACACCAACCAGGGAGACCAACGTTAAGGAGACACCAACCAGGGAGACCAGCGTTAAGGAGACACCAACCAGGGAGACCAACGTTAAGGAGACACCCACCAGGGAGACCAGCGTTAAGGAGACACCAACCAGGGAGACCAGCGTTAAGGAGACACCCACCAGGGAGACCAACGTTAAGGAGACACCCACCAGGGAGACCAACGTTAAGGAGACACCCACCAGGGAGACCAACGTTAAGGAGACACCCACCAGGGAGACCAGCGTTAAGGAGACACCCACCAGGGAGACCAACGTTAAGGAGACACCAACCAGGGAGACCAGCGTTAAGGAGACACCAACCAGGGAGACCAGCGTTAAGGAGACACCAATCAGGGAGACCAGCGTTAGGAGACACCAACCAGGGAGACCAACGTTAAGGAGACACCAACCAGGGAGACCAGCGTTACGGAGACACCAACCAGGGAGACCAGCGTTACGGAGACACCAACCAGGGAGACCAGCGTTAGGAGACACCAACCAGGGAGACCAGCGTTAAGGAGACACCAACCAGGGAGACCAGCGTTACGGAGACACCAACCAGGGAGACCAGCGTTACGGAGACACCAACCAGGGAGACCAGCGTTAAGGAGACACCAACCAGGGAGACCAGCGTTAGGAGACACCAACCAGGGAGACACCAACCAGGGAGACCAGCGTTAGGAGACACCAACCAGGGAGACCAACGTTAAGGAGACACCAACCAGGGAGACCAACGTTAAGGAGACACCAACCAGGGAGACCAGCGTTAGGAGACACCAACCAGGGAGACCAGCGTTAAGGAGACACCAACCAGGGAGACCAGCGTTAAGGAGACACCAACCAGGGAGACCAGCGTTAAGGAGACACCAACCAGGGAGACCAGCGTTACGGAGACACCAACCAGGGAGACCAGCGTTAAGGAGACACCAACCAGGGAGACCAGCGTTAGGAGACACCAACCAGGGAGACACCAACCAGGGAGACCAGCGTTAGGAGACACCAACCAGGGAGACCAACGTTAAGGAGACACCAACCAGGGAGACCAACGTTAAGGAGACACCAACCAGGGAGACCAACGTTAAGGAGACACCAACCAGGGAGACCAACGTTAAGGAGACACCAACCAGGGAGACCAACGTTAAGGAGACACCAACCAGGGAGACCAACGTTAAGGAGACACCAACCAGGGAGACCAACGTTAAGGAGACACCAACCAGGGAGACCAACGTTAAGGAGACACCAACCAGGGAGACCAACGTTAAGGAGACACCAACCAGGGAGACCAACGTTAAGGAGACACCAACCAGGGAGACCAACGTTAAGGAGACACCAACCAGGGAGACCAACGTTAAGGAGACACCAACCAGGGAGACCAGCGTTAAGGAGACACCAACCAGGGAGACCAACGTTAAGGAGACACCAACCAGGGAGACCAGCGTTAAGGAGACACCAACCAGGGAGACCAGCGTTAAGGAGACACCAACCAGGGAGACCAGCGTTAAGGAGACACCAACCAGGGAGACCAGCGTTAAGGAGACACCAACCAGGGAGACCAACGTTAAGGAGACACCAACCAGGGAGACCAGCGTTAAGGAGACACCAACCAGGGAGACCAGCGTTAGGAGACACCAACCAGGGAGACCAGCGTTAGGAGACACCAACCAGGGAGACCAACGTTAAGGAGACACCAACCAGGGAGACCAACGTTAAGGAGACACCAACCAGGGAGACCAGCGTTAAGGAGACACCAACCAGGGAGACCAGCGTTAAGGAGACACCAACCAGGGAGACCAACGTTAAGGAGACACCAACCAGGGAGACCAGCGTTAAGGAGACACCAACCAGGGAGACCAGCGTTAAGGAGACACCAACCAGGGAGACCAGCGTTAAGGAGACACCAACCAGGGAGACCAGCGTTAAGGAGACACCAACCAGGGAGACCAGCGTTAAGGAGACACCAACCAGGGAGACCAGCGTTAAGGAGACACCAACCAGGGAGACCAACGTTAAGGAGACACCAACCAGGGAGACCAACGTTAAGGAGACACCAACCAGGGAGACCAACGTTAAGGAGACACCCACCAGGGAGACCAGCGTTAGGAGACACCCACCAGGGAGACCAGCGTTAAGGAGACACCAACCAGGGAGACCAGCGTTAGGAGACACCCACCAGGGATGCCAACGTTAAGGAGACACCAACCAGGGAGACCAGCGTTAAGGAGACACCAACCAGGGAGACCAGCGTTAAGGAGACACCAACCAGGGAGACCAGCGTTAAGGAGACACCAACCAGGGAGACCAACGTTAAGGAGACACCAACCAGGGAGACCAACGTTAAGGAGACACCAACCAGGGAGACACCAACCAGGGAGACCAGCGTTAAGGAGACACCAACCAGGGAGACCAACGTTAAGGAGACACCAACCAGGGAGACCAGCGTTAAGGAGACACCAACCAGGGAGACCAACGTTAAGGAGACACCAACCAGGGATACCAACGTTAAGGAGACACCAACCAGGGAGACCAGCGTTAAGGAGACACCAACCAGGGATACCAACGTTAAGGAGACACCAACCAGGGAGACCAGCGTTAAGGAGACACCCACCAGGGAGACCAGCGTTAAGGAGACACCCACCAGGGAGACCAACGTTAAGGAGACACCAACCAGGGAGACCAGCGTTAGGAGACGCTGGGCGGAGGTTGCGGACGGAGCAGAAGTTAAAGGAACAGCGGTCACCACACTCACTGAGTAGACCATGTAGTTCATCAGGATATCGATGGTGGTCCTCTTGAACCGGGTCTTGCCTCCGTTCCTCATTATTTTGGTGTCGGCCCCTGCAGAACCCAAGACAGAACCTTATTATCATCATCATCATAACTAAGACAGAACCTTATTATTATCATCATCAGCAGAACCCAAGACAGAACCTTATTATCATCATCATCATCATCATCATCAGCAGAACCCAAGACAGAACCTTATTATCATCATCATCATCATCATCATCATCAGCAGAACCCAAGACAGAACCTTATTATCATCATCATCATCAGCAGAACCCAAGACAGAACCTTATTATCATCATCATCATCATCATCAGCAGAACCCAAGACAGAACCTTATTATCATCATCATCAGCAGAACCCAAGACAGAACCTTATTATCATCATCATCATCATCATCATCAGCAGAACCCAAGACAGAACCTTATTATCATCATCATCATCATCAGCAGAACCCAAGACAGAACCTTATTATCATCATCATCATCATCATCAGCAGAACCCAAGACAGAACCTTATTATCATCATCATCAGCAGAACCCAAGACAGAACCTTATTATCATCATCATCAGCAGAACCCAAGACAGAACCTTATTATCATCATCATCAGCAGAACCCAAGACAGAACCTTATTATTATCATCATCAGCAGAACCCAAGACAGAACCTTATTATTATCATCATCAGCAGAACCCAAGACAGAACCTTATTATCATCATCATCATCATCATCATCAGCAGCAGAACCCAAGACAGAACCTTATTATCATCATCATCAGCAGAACCCAAGACAGAACCTTATTATCATCATCATCAGCAGAACCCAAGACAGAACCTTATTATTATCATCATCAGCAGAACCCAAGACAGAACCTTATTATCATCATCATCAGCAGAACCCAAGACAGAACCTTATTATTATCATCATCATCATCAGCAGAACCCAAGACAGAACCTTATTATTATCATCATCAGACCCAAAGTGGCCACCAGCGTGAAGTTACCGCAGTTACTACAGTGATGGGCAGTAACGCGTTAGAACTTCCAGTGTGCGAAATACCCATCAATATTCGGGGGGGGGGTCCCCATCTCCCGATTGTTGCGCAATATCGATCTAGATGTTCTCATGCAGTAGGCCTACAGCATACTTCACGCCTATTATCGCGCGGCCCCTATTATTGCACAACAATTTCTGGTTTATCATACGATTGCGAGCAGCGACAGATAAAAGAAAGGATAAAGGTTATCAGGTATTTAAGCTACAAGTATGACAGAAATGGGCTCTGTGCACCTTATCAATATAAAACACTGTAGAACATTTATGTGTCCATTTCAGAGTGGGACACTCACCGGCGCGGCAAAAACCCTTCAAAGTGGCCGTGTGCGATAATGGGGCTACATGAGTCGACCGCAGTGTTATCATAGATCATTTCAACAACGTTCATTTCCGCGGAAAAAAACGACTCGTTCATGGGAACGTAAACATAAACGTGACCAAGAAACTGGTATTTTAAGTAAGTGAATATGTTGCGTTCTTCTAAAATTACACTTTGAACACAGAATTTCCCCACAACTCGCACGATAATAGGCGCCAGTACGCAAACATTACTATATTTCATGGATGCAAGTCGAGATAATCATTCTGATAGCCTACATGACAAACACACACGCACACACTGAACAATTTTGGATGCACGTTGTTTTATAACAAGGAGAGGCAAAACTGAAATAAGCATTTGACAAAACATCCTTTTACAACGGTGAAAAATCATTAAAAACACAGCAAGTGTGCGGAAATTACTCTCTTTTTCATTTGATAGTTGTGTCCAGCAGCAACTGTTTTTTTTTTTGGGGGGGGGGGGGGGGGGGTGTCTTTCTCAACATTTACGTCTTTCGTCTGTTTGGCGCGGCACATGGCTAATTTGCATACGTGCACAGGACTGGCTGGCTCCGCTTGGCAAAAAAATAGTACAAATTTGTGAATAAATGTTTTTAATTCTGAATAGTGGACATGGTGAGCTTAAACACATTGAACTGATCATTAGTGACAATAAAATATATTTTTTATTTTATTCTCGGCAAAATTTGAGACCCCCCTCAAATTTTGCTTTTGAGTCTTTCAGGGGGTCTCATGGGTTAATGGGGGGGTCGAGCCCCCCCGAGCCCCCCTGTATTTCGCACATTAACGTAAAATTAATCGGTATTTTAATGAATTAATGACACATTTATGTATTTAATTCCATTTTTAATTAATTAATGACACATTTAAGTAATTATTTAATGGCGTATTTATTTATTTAATTTTGGCACTTTTAGTCCTCCATACGTTACTGTAATCCGATTACTTTTTTCAAATAACGAGTAAAGTAAGGGATTACAATTGCAAAAACAGTAATTAGATTACTGTTACTTTCCCCCAAACAGACTGCGTTACTAAACCGTGATTTTGTTTGTTAGTGTCGTCTCTCGGTTCGCGTGGTCAAGCCAGCCGCTCCAACATTTTAAATATTTCCATAAATGACATTTTAACAACAAGTTCAGCCTCATATATGTTTTCTGACTAAGGTATTGCTTTTAGTTCATGCAATTGTTTCTAAATGTGTGGCTCATCTTTTTGTTGCGAGTCTTTTCCGAGCGCCGGCTGCATATTGTATATGCAGTCTTTTTTTTCAAAACAGTTATACAGTGGAAGTACCGACATTACTTTGAGTTTGACTCGGTAAAGAGTGACAAAAACATAAGTGTCCGCTGGAAGAAAACTTTTATCTACAGCGAAAAATTCAGAAAAGAATAGAATTGGGCTGGAAGGTCTATTTAGGCTCTATAGCCTATTCAGGTTGGGCATCATGTTTTTGAAAAGTAACGTAATAAAGTAATTAAGTAACTAATTACTTTTGAAAATAAGTAATCAGTAAAGTAACTGGATTACTTTCTTGGAGAAGTAATCAGTAATCAGTAACTAATTACTATTTCCAAGTAACTTGACCAACACTGGTTACTACAGAGTACACTGCACGTATGTCCTGGACACACCTGGTGGTGTAAGCCTGTGTTTGTGGGGACCAGTGTACCTGGTGGTGGTGTTTGCGTACCTGGTGGTGGTGGTGTAAGTCTGTGTCTGCGTACCTGGTGGTGGTGGTGGTGGTGTAAGTCTGTGTTTGCGTACCTGGTGGTGGTGGTGGTGGTGGTGTAAGTCTGTGTCTGCGTACCTGGTGGTGGTGGTGGTGGTGGTGGTGGTGGTGTAAGTCTGTGTTTGCGTACCTGCGAATACGACGACGCCGTGGCAGACGTCGGTGTTGCGGATCTTGCAGCCCCGCAGCAGCAGGTGGTCCAGGCTGAGCGGGTGGCTGTGGTGGTGGTGTAAGTCTGTGTTTGCGTACCTGGTGGTGGTGGTGGTGGTGGTGGTGGTG
Organism: Merluccius polli; assembly: GCA_030340625.1. NCBI lineage: Eukaryota > Metazoa > Chordata > Actinopteri > Gadiformes > Merlucciidae > Merluccius > Merluccius polli. The sequence continues at coordinate 10,933 of JAOPHQ010003643.1, read as the reverse complement.
TAAGTCTGCGTACCTGCGAATACGACGACGCCGTGGCAGACGTCGGTGTTGCGGATCTTGCAGCCCCGCAGCAGCAGGTGGTCCAGGCTGAGCGGGTGGCTGTGGCGGCTCCAGTGCATCGTCCCGGTGAACTTATCCAGACGGTTGTTGGGCTCCTCACACTCAATCAGAGCTGTGGAGAGGAGAGGAAGAGAGGTTTGGGTGTAGCAGGAGCGGTAATGAGAGGTTTGGGTGTAGCAGGAGCGGTAATGAGAGGTTTGGGTGTAGCAGGAGCGGTAATGAGAGGTTTGGGTGTAGCAGGAGCGGTAATGAGAGGTTTGGGTGTAGCAGGAGCGGTAATGAGAGGTTTGGGTGTAGCAGGAGCGGTAATGAGAGGTTTGGGTGTAGCAGGAGCGGTAATGAGAGGTTTGGGTGTAGCAGGAGCGGTAATGAGAGGTTTGGGTGTAGCAGGAGCGGTAATGAGAGGTTTGGGTGTAGCAGGAGCGGTAATGAGAGGTTTGGGTGTAGCAGGAGCGGTAATGAGAGGTTTGGGTGTAGCAGGAGCGGTAATGAGAGGTTTGGGTGTAGCAGGAGCGGTAATGAGAGGTTTGGGTGTAGCAGGAGCGGTAATGAGAGGTTTGGGTGTAGCAGGAGCGGTAATGAGAGGTTTGGGTGTAGCAGGAGCGGTAATGAGAGGTTTGGGTGTAGCAGGAGCGGTAATGAGAGGTTTGGGTGTAGCAGGAGCGGTAATGAGAGGTTTGGGTGTAGCAGGAGCGGTAATGAGAGGTTTGGGTGTAGCAGGAGCGGTAATGAGAGGTTTGGGTGTAGCAGGAGCGGTAATGAGAGGTTTGGGTGTAGCAGGAGCGGTAATGAGAGGTTTGGGTGTAGCAGGAGCGGTAATGAGAGGTTTGGGTGTAGCAGGAGCGGTAATGAGAGGTTTGGGTGTAGCAGGAGCGGTAATGAGAGGTTTGGGTGTAGCAGGAGCGGTAATGAGAGGTTTGGGTGTAGCAGGCGGACGGCAGAAACACTGCATTTGCTTTTTCATTAAACAAATGTTTTGTTAATTGTCAAAATTGGCTCTAATATATTAAATAGGTTTCATAAAGGACAGAGGTGACATCATCTCAGAGGTCCAGATGACATCATCTCAGAGGTCCAGATGACATCATCTCAGAGGTCCAGATGACATCATCTCAGAGGTCCAGATGACATCATCTCAGGACAAAGAGACGCTATCACAGTGATGATCTGCTCCTGGCATGACTCCAACTTACCTTATCCTACTATAGTGGATATCACACAGCATCACATTAATATACAGACAGACAGACAGACAGACAGGGGAACAGACAGACAGACAGACAGACAGACAGGGGAACAGACAGACAGACAGACAGGGGAACAGACAGACAGACAGCCAGACAGACAGACAGAGGTACAGACAGACAGACAGCCAGACAGACAGACAGACAGACAGACAGCCAGACAGACAGACAGGGGAACAGACAGACAGACAGACAGACAGACAGGGGAACAGACAGACAGACAGACAGCCAGCCAGCCAGACAAGACAGACAGCCAGCCAGCCAGCCAGCCAGACAGACAGACAGCCAGACAGACAGACAGGGGAACAGACAGACAGACAGACAGCCAGACAGACAAGACAGACAGACAGCCAGCCAGCCAGCCAGACAGAGGAACAGACAGACAGACAGACAGGGGAACAGCCAGACAGACAGACAGGGGAACAGACAGACAGACAGGTTGCGTACCGTCCAAGCGGGCCAGCTGGTTCTCCTGCTGGAGCCTCTCGTGTGTGACCTTCAGACCCAGCTTGAACTTCAGGTTGGTCTCCCTGGAGACGGACGGATTGTTAAAGAAGACAGAGGAGCAGACAGACGGGATAAACGGGGCAGACAGACGGGATGAACGAGCAGACAGACAGGTTAGGCAGAGACTGCGGCTGGAGGTGTGGCTACAGAGTGGGACTACATACTACATACATGTTGAATAAAGCCGTGACCTGCGGGGCGGTGAAGGCAGGGGCGGAGCGAGGGGGGGTGGCTTACGGGGCTGAAGCCCCGAATCTCACTTCAAAAGCCCCGGATCTTTTTTAAGCTTTTGAAGTTATAAGCACAATGGGCATACCACTTTTAAAATACATATAAAAAAGCAAACAAACAAACAAACAATCCATCTGCAATCCTACTTTGAATCTACTGAAAGTTAGTCTCAAATGTATAAGTCTCAATTTTGCCATTGTAGTTTACATAAACATCTCTAGTAGATTTTCTGGTTGTTTCTTTCCATTAAATAGTATTGTCTTGAGCAGCCCTGCAACTGAAAATGGAGGCTATGAATTAGAAGGGATTTAGGATTTGCCGATGTCCAGCAGGTCACCCTAAAATGGACTAGAATGCAGGAAATCGCATCTTAGAAATTCAAAATTTTCTGGAGCAAAAACCCCAGACCCCTCTTTGGGCTAAGCCCCGGATGTACACAAAGTCTGGCTCCACCCCTGGGTGGAGGAACGTTCTGCTCATGTCTTGCATGACCAAAGTGATGGAGGCGCCGACTCAGCCAAATTTTTGTTAGGCGTGTGTTTTGTTAGCGTGTGTTTGCCGTGACCCCGCCTCCTAGTTCAACACCCGTGTGTCCACCGACACGCAACACGCAACACGCAACACGCAACACGCAACACCGCCAACACAAACACATTAGTGGCGGAGAACGCGGAGAACAAACGGAACCACACTTCGTCACGGTAACGAGGAGTCTCACCCGTCGAGCTCGGCCGTCTCCACGTAACACAGGCTGTTGGGGTTGGAGCTGGACAGCATGAGCATGTCCGCCTGCAGGGGGACACAGGAGCAGGGACGCATGAGGACACATGAGGACACAGGAGCAGGGACGCATGAGGACACAGGAGGACGCATGAGGACACAGGAGCAGGGACGCATGAGGACACAGGAGCAGGGACGCATGAGGACACAGGAGCAGGGACGCATGAGGACACAGGAGCAGGGACGCATGAGGACATAGGAGGACACATGAGGACACAGGAGGACACATGAGGACACAGGAGCAGGGACGCATGAGGACATAGGAGCAGGGACGCATGAGGACACAGGAGCAGGGACGCATGAGGACACAGGAGCATGGACGCATGAGGACACAGGAGCAGGGACGCATGAGGACACAGGAGCATGGACGCATGAGGACACAGGAGCATGGACGCATGAGGACACATGAGGACACAGGAGCAGGGACGCATGAGGACACATGAGGACACATGAGGACACAGGAGGACACAGGAGCAGGGACGCATGAGGACATAGGAGCAGGGACACAGGAGCAGGGACACATGAGGACATAGGAGCAGGGACGCATGAGGACACAGGAGCAGGGACGCATGAGGACACAGGAGCAGGGACACAGGAGGACACAGGAGCAGGGACGCATGAGGACACAGGAGCAGGGACGCATGAGGACACAGGAGCAGGGACACATGAGGACACAGGAGCAGGGACGCATGAGGACACAGGAGCAGGGACACAGGAGGACACAGGAGCAGGGACGCATGAGGACACAGGAGCAGGGACGCATGAGGACACAGGAGCATGGACGCATGAGGACACAGGAGCAGGGACGCAGGAGCAGGGACGCATGAGGACACAGGAGCAGGGACACAGGAGCAGGGACACATGAGGACACAGGAGCAGGGACGCATGAGGACACAGGAGCAGGGACGCATGAGGACACAGGAGGACGCATGAGGACACAGGAGCAGGGACGCATGAGCAGGGACACATGAGGACACAGGAGCAGGGACGCATGAGGACACAGGAGGACACATGAGGACACAGGAGGACGCATGAGGACACAGGAGCAGGGACGCAGGAGCAGGGACGCATGAGGACACAGGAGCAGGGACGCATGAGGACACATGAGGACACATGAGGACACAGGAGCAGGGACGCATGAGGACACAGGAGGACACATGAGGACACAGGAGGACGCATGAGGACACAGGAGCAGGGACGCAGGAGCAGGGACGCATGAGGACACAGGAGCAGGGACGCATGAGGACACAGGAGCAGGGACGCAGGAGCAGGGACGCATGAGGACACAGGAGCAGGGACACATGAGGACACAGGAGCAGGGACGCATGAGGACACAGGAGCAGGGACGCATGAGGACACAGGAGCAGGGACGCATGAGGACACAGGAGCAGGGACGCATGAGGACACAGGAGCAGGGACGCATGAGGACACAGGAGCATGGACGCATGAGGACACAGGAGCAGGGACGCATGAGGATCACAGGAGCATGGACGCATGAGGACACAGGAGCAGGGACACAGGAGGACACAGGAGCAGGGACGCATGAGGACATAGGAGGACACATGAGGACACAGGAGCAGGGACGCATGAGGACACAGGAGCAGGGACGCATGAGGACACAGGAGCAGGGACGCATGAGGACACAGGAGCAGGGACGCATGAGGACACAGGAGCAGGGACGCATGAGGACACAGGAGGACACATGAGGACACAGGAGCAGGGACGCATGAGGACACAGGAGCAGGGACACATGAGGACACAGGAGCATGGACGCATGAGGACACAGGAGCAGGGACGCATGAGGACACAGGAGCAGGGACACAGGAGCATGGACACATGAGGACACAGGAGCAGGGACGCATGAGGACACAGGAGCAGGGACGCATGAGGACACAGGGGCAGGGACGCATGAGGACACAGGAGCAGGGACATGAGGACACAGGAGCAGGGACATGAGGACACAGGAGCAGGGACACATGAGGACACAGGAGCAGGGACACATGAGGACACAGGAGGACACATGAGGACACAGGAGCAGGGACGCATGAGGACACAGGAGCATGGACGCATGAGGACACAGGAGCAGGGACACATGAGGACACTGGGACACTTTATTTATCCTCACGCTGATGTTTGTCACAACTCCTCTGCTCAAATAATGATCAGGAAGATTATATTATTATTATTATTATTATTAATTTTTATTATTGTATTTTTTTTTTTAAAAATTAAAATTATTATTACTTTTTATTTTATTATTTTATTTGTATTTAAAAAAAATAATCTTTTATTTATTTATTTTTTACAATTATTATTATTATTATTTTATTAATTATTATTATTATTTAATATATATAATAATGACCAATAATTAGATTTTGATAGCGCCTTTCATGGCCCCCCGCTTATATTATTATTTTATTTATTTTTTTAAAACACAAAAATATAGTAAAGCAATACAAATACAAAATATAGAAAAATATGGTAAATACACAAACATTTACATTAAATATACATACAGTAAAGGGGCTCCAATGCTGGGATGTTGCACATGAAGACACTCTATAAGTGTTCGCATCAAAATGTATATTCAATGATTTTCTTTGCTTGAATATTATCATTATAATAATTGTAAAGTGTGTGTCTGCAGGCGCTATCAAAATCTAATTCTTGGTCATTATTATAATAAAAAATAAATAAATAAATAATAATAATAAAAGAAAGAAAGAAAAAATATTTATAATAATTAAATAATAATAAATAAATAATAATAATAATAATAATAATAATAATAATAATAAGTTGACCTACTGGGACAAAGTCGTTCTTCTTCAGCCTCACAACGTCCCCGACTTGGATGTTCATCCACTTGGTCTCCTCAAAGCTGAGGAGAAACGTTTGCATGGCAGCGTTACCTACAGGAGTTATTTTCCTCCATGTCCATCTCAGCTAAATGTAAACCAGATTTGCTGGCATTAAATAATCTGAACGGATCAAAGTCGTCATTCGGTCAACAGTAATTCTGAAAGTACTATTTGCAGGTTATGGCAGCATCATCATCATCATCATCATCATCATCATCATCATCATCATCATGTAGTCTTACACTCC
>JAOPHQ010003642.1:0-13348 GCA_030340625.1 Merluccius polli | reverse complement strand
CATTCATTAATAAGCCCTTTAGTTAACGAATGAACTAATCATTAACTAAACATTCATTAATAAGCCCTCAGTTAACGATGAACTAATCATTAACTAAACATTCATTAATAAGCCCTCAGTTAACGATGAACTAATCATTAACTAAACATTCATTAATAAGCCCTCAGTTAACGATGAACTAATCATTAACTAAACATTCATTAATAAGCCCTTAGTTAACGATGAACTAATCATTAACTAAACATTCATTAATAAGCCCTCAGTTAACGATGAACTAATCATTAACTAAACATTCATTAATAAGTCTTTAGTTAACAATGAACTAATCATTAACTAAACATTCATTAATAAGCCCTTAGTTAAGGATGAACTAATCATTAACTAAACATTCATTAATAAGCCCTTAGTTAACGATGAACTAATCATTAACTAAACATTCATTAATAAGCCCTTAGTTAACGATGAACTAATCATTAACTAAACATTCATTAATAAGCCCTTAGTTAACGATGAACTAATCATTAACTAAACATTCATTAATAAGCCCTTAGTTAACGATGAACTAATCATTAACTAAACATTCATTAATAAGCCCTTAGTTAACGATGAACTAATCATTAACTAAACATTCATTAATAAGCCCTTAGTTAACGATGAACTAATCATTAACTAAACATTCATTAATAAGCCCTTAGTTAACGATGAACTAATCATTAACTAAACATTCATTAATAAGCCCTTAGTTAACGATGAACTAATCATTAACTAAACATTCATTAATAAGCCCTTAGTTAACGATGAACTAATCATTAACTAAACATTCATTAATAAGCCCTTAGTTAACGATGAACTAATCATTAACTAAACATTCATTAATAAGCCCTTAGTTAACGATGAACTAATCATTAACTAAACATTCATTAATAAGCCCTTAGTTAACGATGAACTAATCATTAACTAAACATTCATTAATAAGCCCTTAGTTAACGATGAACTAATCATTAACTAAACATTCATTAATAAGCCCTTAGTTAACGATGAACTAATCATTAACTAAACATTCATTAATAAGCCCTTAGTTAACGATGAACTAATCATTAACTAAACATTCATTAATAAGTATTTAGTTAACGATGAACTAATCATTAACTAAACATTCATTAATAAGCCCTTAGTTAACGATGAACTAATCATTAACTAAACATTCATTAATAAGCCCTTAGTTAACGATGAACTAATCATTAACTAAACATTCATTAATAAGCCCTTAGTTAACGATGAACTAATCATTAACTAAACATTCATTAATAAGCCCTTAGTTAACGATGAACTAATCATTAACTAAACATTCATTAATAAGCCCTTAGTTAACGATGAACTAATCATTAACTAAACATTCATTAATAAGTATTTAGTTAACGATGAACTAATCATTAACTAAACATTCATTAATAAGCCCTTAGTTAACGATGAACTAATCATTAACTAAACATTCATTAATAAGCCCTTAGTTAACGATGAACTAATCATTAACTAAACATTCATTAATAAGCCCTTAGTTAACGATGAACTAATCATTAACTAAACATTCATTAATAAGTATTTAGTTAACAATGAACTAATCATTAACTAAACATTCATTAATAAGCCCTTAGTTAATGATGAACTAATCATTAACTAAACATTAATATACATTTGATGGTTAATAAGTGCTATGTTATTTTATTTTGTATCCATCATGCGTCTGGGTGGACACGCCCACTTGTGATGTCACTAGAGGGTATATTTTGACTTCTAATGGCCAATCAATATCACACCTGCTGCCTTTAACACTTATTAATCATCTACACATTAAATTATGTTTTGTTAATGATTAATCCATCGTTAACTGAAGGCTTATAAATTAATGTTAGAAAGTGCTCCTGTGTGTGGGCCATGTCTCACACACACACACACACACACACACACACACACACACACACACACGCACACACACACACACACACACACACACACACACACACACACACACACACACACACACACACACACTCACACACACGCACACACACACACACACACACACGCACGCACACACTCACACACACACACACACTCACACACACACACACACACACACACACACACACACACACACACACACCTCCCCCCCCACACCTGTGGAGTGCGAGTGGTCTCTAATTGGCTCCTCCGGTCTCCGGTCTCCGGAGGCCGGGGAGTGTGAGAACCACAGAAGAAGAGATTATATCGTCTGGAAAGATTAAGACGTCTCTCCTCAGTAATCAGCGGTTCGCTGTTTAAGACGCAGGTGTCTCCAACCATCGAAGGAGCGTTGCCACGGTCACCGCTGGTACTGAACAGTAAATAGTCGGTGTCATTAACCAGCGCACCGTTTTCTGCTCCTTTCCCGGTGGTATTCATTCGGGTAATTAATCCTGCGTCTCTCTGGTCTTGTTTTACCGTTAAATTAATTTGTCTCGCTTTTCCCTTTTTTATTTTTTTATTTTACATGTTGGGAAGTTCAAAAGGTGTTTGGTAATGATGCTGTGAAATGTAAGTAAATTAAATTAACGACATAATGATGTAAATGAACGACAGAGTCGGTACACTTCTGATCGGTGGACACGCAGCAGATAAGCAGCAAACGACCAATTACTCCAAAATGACGAGAAAATATTACGCTACTGTATAAGACTTTGATGGCAAGTTTTAATTAATACCTTTAATTAATGAATTAATTAAGCTACCTTTATGTGGTTCAAGATTCAAGTTCAAAGGGATTTTAATTTGAATGGAGTCATTTAGATCCGTTTTAATTGGTCTACATGACACCAGCATGCCTGGAGGTGGAGGTGGCCGCTGGTTCGGGTCCGGTCCGGTCCGGTCTGGTCCGGTCCTATAAAGCGGTTCATGTGTTTAATCAACCCCGGGTTATGTTGTCCAATCGGTCCATTTAACCCACGCCGGTCCGCAGTGACCTCCATCAGTACGGACCGGATAACAGCTGAAGGTGGACAGTGTCGTCCTCTGGGGGTTCGATTCCCAGAGGACGAAAGGTTCTTGGGTCCAAACCCAATCCTCAACCCCAGCGTTACCCAAACGGCTCCACAATGACGTAGTGCAGGATGGACTTGATAAAAGCCTGGGCTCAAGGGTCAGGGTAGTGGGGGGGGGGGGGGTTTGGGACAAAAGGTTCTGGGTTTCGTCCCAAAGCTTCACCTGTTTTGGGTTCTCGCAGACTAGAGCTAGGTGGCTAGCTAGCCTGCTAGCGCCCCACAACAACAACAACAGTGTGAATATTAATTGCCATAATATAAAAATTAAAAAAAACATGACTAATGAGTTGTGGGAGGAAGACGAAGCGCGGGGAAATGAGTTGTGATATGAGTTGTGATAATAAAAGCGCTCCACTCTGATGAAGTTGTTCTGGCTAATAGGACTGACAGGACACACACACACACACACACACACACACACACACACACACACACACACACACACACTGATAAGACCTGCCTCTACCTCTGCTGTGTGACAGCCCTCCCAGCGACAGGCGTTAAAAAAACAGCGAGCCAACCCGACGAGAATGAGAATGGAGGAAAATGTCGGCGAGATAAGGATTTGATAAATGGTCGAATTGCGAAAGACGGACGTTTTTTTTTTACGCCGATCTCAGCGTAATCGCTCCGACGCTTCGGTCCCGTCTTACATTTGTCGTCCGTGAGAAGTGTCACCGCGATTCATTAAGTTAACTTCTTCCCTGTCTTATAAGAGACTAATGAGAAGACACTGTGAGGAGGATTACATAGGAAGCTTTTTCCTCCTCGCACAGGAAAGGTGAAGATTTTGACGTTGTTGACCTTTCGGTTTCTCCACATCTACACCTGCCCCCCCCCCCCCCCCCCCGCAGACCTCAGGTTAGGAAGCTCCTCTGTGGAGACCGGTAAATATATATTGTTGTATTTCTATATGTCTGCTCTTTACACACAACAACAACAACAACAACAACACCTGGGATGAGCCGTGGGAAATGCGCCGAGCCTCCGCCGAAATCTTCCCTTTCAGGAATTCTTCAGATGACTGGAGGAAGAGACGCTGCACATGCCAATGCCAACACTGCTGCATTCTGGGTAAGCAGCCAGACGCACTGAGGAAGCACAGCACTGTAACAGACAGGAAGGTTAAGACTGAGGAGGAACCAGGAGCATCCTGAAGCTCCTCAGGACTCGGAGGGAGGAGACCACAGGACTCACTGTCCCCATACTGAACCAAAATAACAACCGTGACGAGAGGATGGACCTCCTGGAGAACATACGTGTGGTACACGGGCCCATTACCACGTTACCATGGTAACATCAGGCTATCAGGCACGTTAGCGTGTTAAATATAGCAAAACCGGATCAGTTGACTCCTAACCCCTATCCCATTAGCAAGCTAATGCATGCTGGGAAATAATGCTAGCACAGTCAGTAATGCTAGCGCAGTAATGCTAGCACAGTAATGCTAGCGCAGTAATGCTAGCTGGACCCCCCCCCACACCTAATCTGGCCCCTCCAACCTCCAAGACCGCCTCACTGGACCCTGAGGAGACCACACCGCTCCTCCAGAGTCTGTCTTACATGATGCTCTCTGTAGGTAATCCAGGGCTACTGGATGGACTATTCACAGTTAATTTCACATTACATTCAATATGCTAATCATGCTAATCCATTTTTTTTCTCCATTTTGTGGCATATATATATTGTCCATTTATATATTTTATTAATCTCTGGATCATTTCACTTTTCTAAAGCGCTTGGGAATAACGGGGGAACGAACTTGAGGTTTTTTTTCTCCATAAGATTCAGCTGTGCTGCTGCCGGTTCCTCAATCTAATCAGAGCACTGTAATTATATTGTCCAGCGCTGAAATCCTTTTTTTAGTCTGTGCTGCCTGCGAAGGCGTCGGCTATGGCAATAATACCACATTTTCAGAGGTGATCATAAAGAAGCCGTTAATATGCAATTTAAAAACGCTGTCCAGGAAGTACAACACTCTGAATCTCCAAGCGGCTTGTTCCCGATAGAAATCAATAGCAGGAGCCTGGGGGAAAGTTAGAGGTTTAGAAAACTGGTCCATTCCTCCTCCTCCTCCTCCTCCTCCTCCTCCTCCTCCTCCTCCTCCTCCTCCTCCTCCTCCTCCTCCTCCACCTCGCTACCTGTGTTGTTTGTAATTTCATTGTTAGAAGATGAAGGCGGACGAGGCGGCGCCGGTTGTTTGAAGTGCCCTCCCTGGCAGTCGCGGGGCCCAGAGAGCGGCTTCAAAGCCGGACAGCGAGCCCCCTGATGGCTCCCTGGGAGAGGGGGGACTCTAATCATCCAGGATCCAGACCCGGGTCACCAGGTGAGCCGGGTCACCAGGTGAACCGGGACCACGGTCTGGGGAGCCGCACCGTTCACGTTAAGATGCAGACCGAATGCTGCTCAGAACCAGCGGCTGTTCTGTTGTAGTCCTAAACACATCTCCAAATCTGTCTCTCTCTCTCTCTGTCTGTCTGTCTGTCTGTCTGTCTCTCTCTCTCTCTCTGTCTCTCTCCCTCTCTGTCTCTGTCTCTCTCTCTGTCTCTGTCTCTGCCTCTCTCTCTCTCTATTAGAGTTTTACAGAGACATAATTATCTGTATCTGTTCAACCGACAAAATCTGTATCTCTGTATCTATTGGGGTAGAATGCCGGATGTGGGCGTGGCTTATACAGGAAGTCATGTTAAATCGGGTAAAAGGTTGTAAGCCTATTTTCTAACCCAATCACAAAAATAATCCTTGAACGCAAAACAAATTAGTCCTAAGCCATAAATGCTTATTTAGTTTAAGAAAAATGCACTCCCTAATTCCCAATAGTTAAAATGGCAATCCTGAAAATTTCCGTTTAGTCGTCACCTAACAGTTCCTAACATTTCATAACACTGCAGATGTGAGGGATTTCATCAGTGGGCTTTGAGCTCAGTCGCTATTCTGCCACAAGAAAATGAAAACCCACAGCGGGATTAAGTTGTCGCTGACCTCGGCGCCAGCCAGGAAAATATCATATCGGATATTTAAGTAACCCCAAAACTACAGACTAGATCGGTTAACAAAAGGATTTACAGCTACCGGACTTTTTTCCCGCATCTAACAAATGTTGAACCCCAGCGGTGGATTTATCTGGGCGGGTCTGGACCCAGACTGACAGCTTCCCCTATCAGACGCATGGAAACAACAATCTCCTCTCTCATGCGGCTAACGCTAAGCTACACTGAGTCACGCTGTCGGAGGATGAAGAGGATGAAGTCTGGACCAGAGAGGAGTCCTAGCAGGATGGTGGCGAGACTCAGTCTGTTGGCTCTGGGGATGAAGGAGGAAGCGGCCGCATCCTCATCGTCATGACGACAGCACGACTTGCAATGCATGTTCATGCTAGGGGGTCCAAGAGGAGGGAGGAAGTCTACTAAGTGTTAACTAGGGATGCAAGAAATACCCCAAAAATCAATGAATCAATTACACAAAATCTCAACGAGTACTCTGACTCGTTTTGTAGGCACCAAGGTGCCCAAAAAAAGTCAGCGATAGTTTCCACTATCGATTTGGGCGACGCACTACCAACCGGGAGAAAGAGGATTTTATTTCCTAACAAATTCTATCACAGCAAAAGTAGTTTTCAGTGTTTTAGACATATTATCTGTCACTGTCCAATCAGAATCGTCAGATTCAAGTCGTGTTTAAAAATGGTCCCGCCTCTCCGGGCGAATTCATTGACGTGGAAAATCGCCCCAAACATTCTCCCATTGACTCTCACGTTAAAACTTTTTCTTTTTCCGGAAGATGAGCCTTCAATGCATTTTCAATGAGGATTTGGGACTCAGCCGCAATGCGCTCGTGTCATACGTAACCGACGTAACTAATATACGTAACAAGAAGAAGTTTATACTTTTTCCTACTCCTTTTCAGGCATATCATATTAATATATGTAATTTGTTTTCTTTTTTCTTTTTTGTGAAATAATTTAAACATCATTTTTGTATTTTTATGCTTTTCATTTTGCTTTGTATTTTTGATATGTCTGAAATAAATTGAAATTGAAATTGAATTGAACATACGTAATACGTAACGTACGGAAAACTCGATTCTAGGTCGCAGCTCTGTTGCGCCCAGACCAACGGCGTTAGCCTCGTCTTAGCGTGATTGGACAATTCATCGAATCGATCGCGTCCATCAGCAAGCGTTCGCAGCCACCGCTGTAACGACTTCCAGAGAAGAGACAAGATGGCGGAGACTCGATGAGGACGACTGTGCGGTTATTTCACTGAGGGAAACTCCTTTTTTTTTGTCGGTCGGCCGTCTTGCCCTCTGTGTGTCTTGAACAACCACACATAAAAAGTTGCACATATTATATAGAAATGTTATCGTATTTGTCTAAATGCATACTTGACTGCAGAGAGATTTATGAGTGAAGTTACCAACGCAAAAGATTTGCCGTAACGCACTCACCCATTTTAGAATCACATTCTGTCTCTCTCTCTCTCTCTCTCTCTGTCTCTCTCTGTCTCTCTCTGTCTCTCAGTCTCTCTCAGTCTCTCTGTCTCTGTCTCTCTGTCTCTCTCTGTCTCTGTCTCTCTCTCTCTCTCTGTCTCTCTCTCTGTCTCTCTGTCTCTCTCTCTCTGTCTCTCTCTCTCTCCCTCTCTCTCTCTGTCTCTCTTTCTCTCTCTCCCCCTCTCTCTCTCTCTCTCTCTCTCTCTCTGACTCACTCACTCTCTCTCACACGTACAGCGCTATAAACATACTACCGGCACGCCAGTTCTTGCCCCCCCCCCCCCCCCCCCCGTATAATTTCTATACATATCTAAGGTTGACAACAACATCCAGATTCCTCCAAGCAGTCATTAGCCGCGCTGCGTATCCGCGGCTAGCGCTAAGCTAGTTTGATGTGTAGGATGTGGAGGTCATCCCGCCGCACCGCCTCAGTGGGGGCGGCTGCAGAACAGCGATCACTTTATAATAATGCGTAGTATGTGTAGTTATGAAATCAAAGTCCGACGTTGCGAACACAGAATGAGAGGAAACCGTCTGAAGGAACGCGGCGGCTGGAGGTCAGTCCCGGCTTTTGTTTTTCTCCAAATAATAGCGGTAGAAATATCCGTTTCCATGGCATTATTTGTGGTTTCCCGGATAACGTATCCGGATTTTGGGATACTATCTCTCCATCTATATTCTGACGGTATATCCATCTTACTCAAACACAAACCCAATCTCCTCTTATTTAAATGAGGAACATAACATCCAAAGGGCCGTGACAAACATTTCCACTGAAAGAGATATTCTGTTGGAGTCCGTGTCGGTCCGATACTGTAAGACGCTCCTCTGAGAGAGGAAAAAATATATATATTAGGGATTTCTCAAATGTAGTGAAGTGTTTCAAGAGCTTTTACAATCCAGGTTGAGGAGGAGCTCATTGTAAAGCTGTATTAACGCATCGTCTCCGGGGAACACGCGCAGAAACCGCCGCTCTGCCACCAGCGAGGCGCTGGAGGAACTTGATTTAATAACCTTATTGTAAAAGCAATTTTCCCCCGGAAAGAGTCGGTCTTCAATATGCAAAGAAGGGGCGCAGGAAGCGGATTCCCATTTTCATCAACTTTTCTATTCAACAACTTCTCTTAACATTTTCTTTTTTTTCCCCTCTCCTTCCTTGCTTGCTGCTGAATGACCGCACTGTGCAGCCAATTATTCAGTGGGCCTCCCGCGCCGCCGCCGCCGCGCCGTCCGCATGCGGTTTGTAAGGCGGCTCATCTTCCCCTTCGTTCCGCCGCGGCCGGAGAAAAAACGCCGGTATGGGAGCCGGTCCGGCGTCCGGCGGGTCAAACGGGGAGACGTGCCCTGAATGAGAAGTCGTTACGTCGCGGTGACCTCCCGACCCGCGGACGGAAAACCCGGAGGAAGGGAGGTCCGGAAAACCCGGAGGAAGGGAGGTCCAGAAAACCCGGAGGAAGGGAGGTCCGGAAAACCCGGAGGAAGGGAGGTCCGGAAAACCCGGAGGAAGGGAGGTCCAGAAAACCCGGAGGAAGGGAGGAACCTTTGGGTTGAGATCTGCTCTGCATCCACGGATCAGCGCCGGATTGAAGGTTAACATCATTTGTCGATCGGCCGAGTCTGTCTTCACTATGGACCCGCCTGCCGGATCAATCAGAACCACCGAATCTGTCTTCACTATGGACCCGCCTGCTGGACCAATCAGAACAGCCGAATCTGTCTTCACTATGGACCCGCCTGCTCCAACCAATCAGAACAACCAAATGTCTTAACTATGGAGCCGCCTGCCCGACCAATCAGAACAACCAAATGTCTTAACTATGGAGCCGCCTGCCCGACCAATCAGAACAGCCGAATCGGTTGATTGACAGCTAATTGGTGACCTGTGTTATTTGCTGTTACCGTGACGATGCTGGTTTGTATTCTCCATAGTAACGGTTTAACAGCAGTCCAAGCTTTATTCGTACTGCGAATGAACGAAATGCGATCTCTGCATTTGACCCGTGTCTGCAGCGGCGGCGCCGGCGGACCGGCGGACCGACCGGCGCCGGACCCACTCCAGCTCTGCTGCCTCGCGGTCAAGTGCGGCGGCGGCGGCAGAATTAACCCAACATGGAAACACCCCACAAACTCCTCACTGACCGCAGCACTCAGAGGGTCAAACTAACAAACAAACTCAAAATATGGACTCAGAGAGAAGGAATGAAAAGCGTCTGTGGAGGAATATAATATATAAAGAGATTTATATTCTCTATATTCTATCCGATGACACGGCCACAAGAGGGTCAGCGATGGTTTAAGATGGCGGCCGGCGGGACGGCGCCGCTCTTCAGTCATCCCTCCACACAGGATGAGAGGTCAGGAACCGCTCAGCCGGGTTTCTAACGCAGCTTCATACCAACATAGCAGCGTTAAAAACACGCTAGACACTAAAAACGACAATAATAAAACTATAAAATTTAAAAAAAAAATCAATAAACAGAAGTCAATAAAATGTCATAAACACCAGCGATAAAAGAAAGTGTCAAAACCAGATCTTAAATTAGACCTTAAACCTGAAGGCGATGACATTACTCCACATTAAAAACCGGATTAAAGAGAATCGGTTCCTCTGTGATGTCACAGTCAGCTGCTGCTTAGTGATTAATATTCATCTTAACGGATATATCTTATATCTTACACTTCTATACGTCTATAGAGACACAACACACACACACTCATTATGAACACACTAACACAACACACACACACTCATTATGAACACACTAACACAACACACACACACACTATCATTATGAACACACTCACACACACACTCATTATGAACACACTAACACACAACACACACTCATTATGAACACACTCACACACACTCATTATGAACACACTCACACAACACACACACACTCATTATGAACACACTCACACAATACACACACACACACACACTATCACAACAACCGCCTATGACTATAAACGCACAACAAACACACTATCACTAGAAACTCTCCATCCCTAAATCACACCATAACATCCCAAATAAACTACTGCTTATTATTATGGCTCTGTGTTTCTTACAGATCATGATGTCATGCTGCATGTCATGATGTCACGATGTCATGCTACAAGTCATGATGTCATGATGTCATGCTACAAGTCATGATGTCATGATGTCATGCTACAAGTCATGATGTCATGATGTCATGTTACATGTCATGATGTCATGTTACAAGTCATGATGTCATGATGTCATGTTACATGTCATGATGTCATGATGTCATGTTACAAGTCATGATGTCATGATGTCATGATGTCATGTTACATGTCATGATGTCATGTTACGTGTCAGCCGGGCGGTCGGACCGCCCGGCTGACACGTATTTCTGCGACAGCGAGAATGCAAATGCGAACGAGAGAGGCACCAAACCATAGCCTAATTGATTTCCGTAACCATGGTTACCTCCTGTGAAGCACAGTGACTCTGCCCTGTGCATGAAATGCGCTTTATAAATAAAACTGAATTGAATTGAACGGAGGGAACCGGGAGGGATCAGGAGGAGGAATCCAGGTCTGGAGGTACGTCCCGCGTGACTCGCTCCCTCGCCGTCGGCCGCGCCGGCGCCCGTTGCCGTGACGATTCCTGGAGGCCTTCTTCTTCTTCTTCTTGCGAGGAAGCCGTTTTCCACCGTCGTGATCCTCAAGGATGTGCGGTATGTGGGTCACGGCGGCGGCGGCGTGATGAATGAGGCGGAGGGCCCCTGGGGGACGCCAGCGCCGAAACCCGACCAGCAGTGGGAGTCACTTCCCCCCGGGCCTCACTCAACTTCCCTCCCCTGAGGGACGCCCAAACTAATATAGCCCATATATATATATATATATATATATATACATATATGCATTCATTATCTCAAAGTTCAATTTCTGTAGGACGCGTGTGAAACGGTACTTTGTCACATGCGTGGCATTTAAGGTTCACACGCCACACGTCTGACGGCGGGTAGTAAATAACGGCGGCCGCTTGGCGCTGTGCGGCGGTGCGGCGGTGCGGCGGCGCGGCGGCGCAGCGGTGGAAGTGGGCTGCGGCTGCGGCTGCGGCTGTCCTGCGGTTCTTCCCCCCGAGACGAACGCTTTATATCGGCGCCGCAGAGACGGGTCTACAAGGCAGAAGGTGAGAGGGGAGTTGTGCATGGAGGTGCGTGGAGGTGAATGGAGGTGAGTGGTGAATGGAGGTGAGTGGAGGTGAGTGGAGGAGAATGGAGGTGCATGGAGGTGAGTGGAGGTGAGTGGAGGTGCATGGAGGTGAGTGGAGGTGCATGGAAGTGAATGGAGGTGCGTGGAGGTGCGTGAAGGTGAGTGGAGATGCATGGAGGTGAGTGGAGGTGCATGGAGGTGAGTGGTGAATGGAGGTGAGTGGTGAATGGAGGTGAGTGGAGAATGGAGGTGAGTGGAGGAGAATGGAGGTGCATGGAGGTGCGTGGAGGTGAGTGGAGGTGCATGGAGGTGAGTGGAGGTGCATGGAGGTGAGTGGAGGAGCTTGGAGGTGAGTGGAGGTGCATGGAGGTGAGTGGAGATGCATGGAGGTGAGTGGAGGTGCATGGAGGTGCGTGGAGGTGAGTGGAGGTGCATGGAGGTGAGTGGAGGTGCTTGGAGGTGAGTGGAGGTGCATGGAGGTGAGTGGAGGAGCATGGAGGTGCGTGGAGGTGCATGGAGGTGAGTGGAGGTGCATGGAGGTGAGTGGAGGTGCATGACAGTGAGTGGAGGTGAATGGAGGTGCTTGGAGGTGAGTGGGGGTGAATGGGGCTGAATGGAGGTGCATGGAGGTGAGTGGAAGTGCTTGGAGGTGAGTGGAGGTGAGTGGAGGTGAATGGAGGTGCATGGAGGTGAGTGGAGGTGAATGGAGGTGAGTGGAGGTGCGTGGAGGAGAGTGGAGGTGCATGACAGTGAGTGGAGATGCATGGAGGTGAGTGGAGATGCATGGAGGTGAGTGGAGGTGCGTGGAGGTGACTGGATGTGCTTGGAGGTGCGTGGAGGTGAGTGGAGGTGAATGGAGGTGCATGACAGTGAGTGGAGGTGAATGGAGGTGCGTGGAGGTGAGTGGAGGTGAGTGGAGGTGCTTGGAGGTGAGTGGAGGTGTGTGGAGGAGAGTGGAGGTGAGTGGAGGTGCATGGAGGTGAGTGGAGGTGCTTGGAGGTGAGTGGAGGTGCGTGGAGGTGAGTGGAGGTGCGTGGAGGAGAGTGAAAGCAAGTGGAGGTGCATGGCGGTGCGTGGAGGCGCATGGAGGTGCGTGGAGGTGAGTGGAGGTGCGTGGAGGTGACTGGAGGTGAGTGGAGATGCATGGAGGTGAGTGGAGGTGCGTGGAGGTGGGTGGAGGTGTTTCAAGCTGCATTAAAGCTCCACTTCCTGCACCTTTCATTCCTCCCAGAGCAGCTTTTTAAATGCTCAACCCTTCGATATTATATACCGCTTATAATTATAAAAAACATTCGTACTTTCACCTTCCTTCCCCCTCCTCCTCCCTCTAAACACGCATGTTGCTAGGATACAAGAATAGAATCAATGCCTAGAATCAATCATATGACTTCAATTAACATATTATAGTCACCTGGTGTCGATATTAGGTGACACCGCTGTGCTTTTATGCAAATTTCTATGAAGCGGCTTTGAATTCATGCTATAAATATCCATGTTACACACGCACACACACACACACACACACACATGCGGATGCACACACGCGGACGCACACACACACACGCACACACACACACGCACACACACACACACAC
>JAOPHQ010003641.1:0-14564 GCA_030340625.1 Merluccius polli | reverse complement strand
ATCAAAGGAGATGGTATATACATCTCAAGAAAAAAAAGGTCAGCAAGATGAGGAGGCGCATGCAAAATAATATTCATCATAGTAGTCTATATATATATATATATATATATATATATATATATATATATATATATATATATATATAATTCACTTATTTATTTTGAAAGAATCTCTTCTTTGTCTGTCTTTATTCGACGTGTCTCTTCCTTCACTTGGTACAGCCAGAGGGCCGGGGTGCAGCTCTGCATACGTTCACATGGGAGGAGCTTCTCGCTGTCCAGCATTAAGGAGGCCGCACTTTTACCCACACACACACATAAGAAAACTGGTAGAGAGCAAGCTATACTGGATTGTGGGGAGGGTTGGATCAGGGTGGGAGTGGGCGGTTAGGCTGGAGTGGGGTGGAGTTGGGGCGGGGTGAGGTTGGCGAAGGAGCAGCAGTGTGTGTACATGTTTGAATGAAGAGCAGGGATTAAAGGGGCACATTATGATTTGATTGTGTAATAGAAGGAGTGGTAAGTAGTTATGTTTTTGTGCTTTTATTTGTTTGTGTGTGTGTGTGTGTGTGTGTGTTTGTGTGGATGTGTGTGTGTGTGTGTGTGCGTGTGTATGTGTGTGTGTGTGTGTGTTTGTGCACGTGTGTATGTTAATGTGTGTGTTTTTCTGTGTGTGTGTGTGTGTTTGTGTATGCGTGTGTGTGTGTCATTTGCAATGCATGCTGTCTTTTATTCACATCCTCTATCCTACTGAGAGAGTAGTACTTAAGAGAGTACTAGTGTTTGAGAGAGTACTAATACTACGATGCAGCTTTATTTTTTTTGTCAGTGTGTCATATTCTAATACAGAAAGCAATGCCTCTCCATCTCTGTTTTTTTTTTTTTTAAAAGGACAGAAAAAAATCACTTGTTTGAAACATGTGTCACGTTTTTTGTTGTTGTTTTTTTTTTGTTGTTCTCCATATGCTATCATCTTATTCTAATATTGTCTTTGTCTTCAATGGTGAGGAATTCCCATCAAAGTTTCCCCCTTCTGTTAATACTTTAGGGAATTTTCAAACGTCGGGAGGTTTGGCTGTAATGCCCCAAGATTTGTTCTCCCTGGAAGAAACGATAAAGTAAGAATATATTAACTACAGAGCAACCTGCTTTTACGGGGTCTGCATTTTAAATCTTACTTCACTTTAGATCAATATATTATGCATAAATGTATTAATTAATATAGATATATACTGTATGTATGTATACATATATATCTATGTATGCTTTGCAGCAGTACTTTGATTTAAAATTTTAAGCCATATTCATGCATTAAAAAAACAATTTCATATTTTTGACTGCAGGGTTTAGATGCAAATCCATGGGGCATTACGTTAACAACTATAAACAGCATAAAATAAGAAATAGAAATTAAAAATGGAGGCAAAAATGGGGAACGACGTTTAACTGGTAATTAATAACTGAATGTTTGCTCATTTTTTCTGGGGTTTCTTTTTTGATGTAAATAAAAAATAGTATTTAAGGAAAAACACAACAAAATGGTACATGTAATGAAAAATAAAAGCCATTTAAAGCAAAGTACTTTTTATTCACACAAATTTAATAAGATATATAACAACCGTTTGGTCCATAAATATTTAAGGGGAAATAGTTTCTATACACCATCTTTATCAAGAAACAGGGAAACATGGACAATCTTGATAAAACACTTACTGTACTCAACTATTAACACGAAGATCAATATATAAGGTCTGGGATTACCCAACTATTTCTGAAAGAGTGCACAAAATGCTTTCTATGACATCGCTGCCCCCTTTTATTTTTTAAACAGAATACACCATAAAAAGATCTTCAGAAATAAGATGCAAAAACAGTACAAAACTAGTGAGGCGTCAAAAGGATGTGAACCAGTTAACAAAGAACACATAGATCCTGAATTTCACAAACTTTCTCCAAGGTTATAGCATAAGGCACATAGTAGAACTGAGTTAAGCGTCTACTTAAGCAAGTAGATCTAGAGTACCGCTTTGTTCTACAATAGAACAAACTGTGACACTTAAAATGAAATGCATCGACCCCATTGAAATTTGCCCTCTTTTCTCATCTAACTTCCAACCAGTAGACACATATTTGTTTTGTTGTGTTGGTGTTATTTTTTTGTTTAGCTTTTGTTTTGGTCTGTTCAGTGACAAGTGTTATTAAAGAAAGTATAAATATGGCCGAAAAGGAGAACATATGGACAATGGTTTCCCTCTGGCTTCCTTTTACAATGGGACTCCACCTATCTGAGGTCATTTCAATCTCTCTTTCAGCTCTACAAATCCAGTCTGTGACACTGCAACTGTTTATCGTTTAACCTCCTTCACGCACACCTGCAAGCACACTCACACGCGCGCACACACACACACACACACACACGCGCACGCACGCATGCGCGCACGCACACACACACACACACACACACACACACACACACACACACACACACACACACACCTTTTCCCTTTTTAAAAAAACACAGCGTTACCCTGAGCAACATGATCATAACAATAGGCTAATGCACTTTTTCATTGGGCAGTATATTGTCACCGTGGATTGAATTTAACTGTAGCTCTATGGACATGTTCAGTGTTGATTCCACTGGACTATTCATCTATGCGGCCAACACATCTTTAAAAGTGCTCTATCAGAAAGAAAAAAACAATCATGTACAACAGTGCTGATGAGCCAATCAGAATTTTTTCTGCACTTATTTCTAATGGTCAAACAGTAAGACCGCATGACATGTTAAACAGTTATCACTGTACAGAACAGATCGAGAGGTTCACTCCTTTTTCTAAATATCACAGTAGAGGTGTGGTTCAACACGGAAATGTATGTTGTGTCTTTAGCATTTAGCTTGTATGTCGAGTGGTAATGCTCATGTTTTGGATGTAATAACTTGTTGATTTGTGTGATATCCCAATTACCATCCAAGCCATTCAACTCCTACTTATAGACATTCTGCAATTATTAAAGCCTTTTTTTCTGTAAATTAGCCTTAGAAACATTCTACAGTTGGATTTAACAAATTATTCCAGAACAGAAACCAAGAAAAAAAACATAATACAAAAAAAGGTTTACCTCTAAATTAGATAGCGCGAACATAGTGCATATAAATACAGATTTCTGGGGCAAAACAAATTTATATTCATATTTTCCAATTAATTGTGAATTAGAATGGGGTCATTTTATATGTCAAATCAAATGTACAAATTCAAGTTCACTTAGCAAAATGATCTACTTTTCCAAATAATGATTGAGGGGGCTTTCTCCAATGAAATTCTTCAGAGCAAAAATAGTGCCGTCCCCTTCCAAATGTCCCAGCAAAAAAAATAAATCTCTGCATCTCTATAAGTCGTCTACAGACTTGGCTGCCAATCTGTTGAGAATGCTACACATTAAAATTATTCCCTTGCCTTTTAATGTGGTCGCTGCTGTTCTTGCTGTCGATGTTGTTCGTGTTCGTGTGTACAGTTACTGCACTCTTTGCTCCAAAGTAGCAGTAGGATGCTTTAAAGGTGTCAGTTTAAAAAATAAAAATAAAAAGGCAAATTAAATGCAAATTGAGGAGGAAAAAAAAAAGAATAAATAAAATTGACAAAAATGAGTCTCCTAGAGATAGCTTTGTTAGAAAAGGTTTGTCAAGGTAGTTTGTGAAGGGCTCCCCGAATCATGGCTGTCCAAACTAGAGGTGACAGAGGTCACTACTGTGATAGAGGGGTTTGTCAGTTCTGTTAGTGTGGCCGCGCTGGAGGGAGGGGTCATGGCCCCACTGTCGGACGAGGGTGGCGGGAGAGAGGTGCCATCAGCCTTATCAACACCCCCATTCTCCTGTCGCAAAACGTTCCTTCTGAATTTGGCTCTCGCGTTTTGGAACCAAACCTGCAAACCAATCCCAATGTGGCTTTTACTTTTTGTGTTTATGAATTAAAAGAAAAAAAAGTATCAAACCATGTTTTGTGGATAAATAAGCAATACTTTATGTATCAAGTAACAACAGTTAGTATGTAAAATTGCGTTGTCATGTAACTTTTATATGGCTATATGTTTACATATTATTTCGGG
Organism: Merluccius polli; assembly: GCA_030340625.1. Taxonomy (NCBI): domain Eukaryota; kingdom Metazoa; phylum Chordata; class Actinopteri; order Gadiformes; family Merlucciidae; genus Merluccius; species Merluccius polli. The sequence continues at coordinate 10,461 of JAOPHQ010003641.1, read as the reverse complement.
GCTAAAGGGGCAGATGACATTGGACTAGTTAGATCCTCAACGCTGCAAAGAAGATGGATTTCAATTGCAAATGAAAACACGTGTCCTAATAAACATTTATTTTATTTGTGGCATTTTGATTAATGTCCACCTTATGGTTTTTACCACAGATCAAAAAGACAAAAAGTGCACTCTCTTTGTTAAGCTACACCATAATTTCAACAGTCCGCTTCAATTTGCTACTTGTACACTACTGTCTGTGCTCCAGACCATGGGAAACTCATTTTCTCCCTTCCATCCAAAAAAAAAAAAGAATTTCCACAATGGGTTGCATATAAAACCCTTGTGCCTTTTGGACTAAATGGACCAAACAAACAAACCGAGAACAAATTAAAAATGAAATTAAAAGTAAGGGGATGACTACAATGTAACTTTTGGAGTCAAATGAGAGGGGGGGATGGAGGTGGAAGGGGACACATATTATGCTGTGGCTGGTTTGTCTATAGAGGAGAATGAGCCATGGCTTACCTGCAGCACTCTCTTGGTCAGGCCTGTTTTCTGGGCCAGCTGCTTTAGGTCCTTAGCGTCTGGGTTGTGGTTGATGGCAAAGTAGGATTTCATGGTCCGCAGTTGATGGTGCTTGAAAGAGGTCCGCATGCGTTTGGTCTTCTGTGAGGGAGGGTAGGATTGTTGATCTCGGTCCAGGTGATCTCCGTCGTTCTCGTTGCAGCCTGAGGACACAGAACGCACTCTGAATACACTTCACTGACACACGCACACCTAATGACACACACACACACACACACACACACACACACACACACACACACACACACACACACACACACACACACACACACCTTCACACTGCTGCACAATGACTGGCTTGTGTGTAGAGCACTTGTTTCCCCACTGTTTTTCACTTTACCTTTCAAGTGAAAACAGATCACAATGCATGGGAATGATCTATTTCTAAGTTATTTCAAATTAAGTGCCCAAATTTAGAATTAAAAAAACAAACAGAAATATGTCAATTATTTACATTTTAGTAAGAGGTTTGATGTAGCAAGTTTTGCTTTTAACAGAATTTAGTAAGAATATTTACTGTTAAGGGTGCTGGTCTAGATGAAATACAGATTAGACAGTAAACTGATTGTACTGAAATGTATGACTGAACTACATTAGAGACAGAACATCAAGGTGGCTACAGCAAATAAAATGTTTAGATTTGAAAGGCTTCAACTAGGCCTATATGAAAATAGTAAATATGTTACTTTTAAATCAAGAAAAATAAGATATGCTAACATTTTAGCTGTAACTATGTATTTTTACAAACTGTATTTCATTTAATTGAATTTACGTTTGCTTAGTATTTAAAATTAGTTTCCAAGTTGCTGTGACTTTAACTATTATGGAAAACATCCACACATGCATTAGGCCTAATTATCCTATGGTATTGTCTTATGTTGAATAGAGGAGAAATTCATATTGTGTGACCTAATCACCAGCGTGATAACAAGACCTTCCAAACGCATGCGCACTTTTATAGGACTAGCGTGCGGATTTCCTTTCACTATTTCCCTTTTCCATTATTAGGCCCATAAAAGGAAGTCGCCTTGTAGGCTTACTTCACACGTCGTCTTAAAAAAGAAATGTCAAACATTTTGTTTCCTTTTTACGTTGGCACGTCGTTAAGACATCTCAAATGGTAAAGGCCTCCAGGCTAAGAGTTGTATCCTATTTAATTGATTAGGCCTTATTAATTGTCACATGCTAACCAATCACATTTCACTGAATCACACAGCCGTCCAAATGCCCCTATGATGTATCGCCGAGATCTTCAGTTATAGGGCGAAATAATTTTACCACAATATTAGATACCTGTCGTTTCTAAGAATGGTAAAAAAATAAAAAGGGGTGGTTAAAAAAAAGGTTGCAATATACTGGGCCTATTTATTTCAATAGGCCTATATAATAGGCCCATACTATATATATATATATATATATATATATATATATATATATATATATATATATATATATATATATATATATATTGAATGACATGTATTTAATACATTAACTAATGCTATTGTCTTAGTGCGGGGTCAACATTAATGGGCTTAATCAACGGACGGCTTTAGATCCCTTCGTTTGTACCATTTTTGTTTCGCATCTTTATCCAGATGTTTGAATGTGAATATCGCCCACTAGGGGTCTCTATAGCCATAAATACTGAGGTTTACTGTGCGGTTTAATAGGCCTAACACGTATACTATAACACAAACCTGGCGAAGAATTAAAATGGACAAATTTTGTTTCACTTTTTCTACTTTTACTATCGGCTACTACGTGTAGAGTCCACACAGAGTAAGTAATAAGGGTAAATGCGACATCATTATACCATTAGGGCCATTTATCTCATCCACTGACCTAGACATAAGCCTATCCAAACTAAATAATACAAAAACACGTTCAGCTCTTCATTTAGCGAATTAAGGTCACAATACAGGCCTAAGTGGGCGATCTTTAAGACGCTATAATTAAACCAAACCAAAAGAGAAAACAAGCAGTGTCAAAGAAATGAAGTTTAACGAATATTATATTCTTAAGGCACAAACCGACATTAAAGAATTACACGAACTGAAACCTCAAATGTAAAAAAACAAACAAACAAACCAAACAAAAAGTAGGGTAGCCTACATTATTTTAGCTCAATACTGATGGTTTTGGTTTTGGCTCTGTAAATACAGCGGTCCCCTCAATGAGTTCATCTCCTCGTTCCCATTATATATGGACGCATAGCTAAATAACTACTGAACACGAGGCGTATTTACTCATAACCAAAAAGACCAATGTAGCCCATACGGTCGCGTCCCTTTTTGCAGTCCAGATTATTTACAATGGCTTTTATGTCCAGTGTGAGAAGTGTCCCAGCAGGCCAGGCTGGCCTGGTCCCCTCCATGAGAACCGCGCTGCACGGAGCGGGACGCGGCGCCCGCAGACCGCAGATTCCGACGTCACCTCCAATTAACGGAGAACAATTAACACACACATTAGCCTTACTGCTCTCCATTCACGGGGAACACGGGGGGACCCCCACGCACACAATGGCCGACCCGCTCATGCGTGCGCTCATTTTCCCCCAAAAGCCATAACAAAAGCGGCGCAGCGTGGAAGCGAAGTCGGAGGGGAAAAAAAATTCGGAGTATTTCGAAGTATTTCAAAATAAAATTAACTGTATCCGTAAGTGGACGACCAATTTAGCGAAAGTGAAATGGTGGGAACGCTTTCACCACGCAGTGATCCCAGGTTGCCTTTAACCCTTTTCTATATGTCTTGACCTAAATTATTTTTTAATTATAAAGGTCGACAACTGGGTCAGATTTCGATCAAAAATATTCCCGCAATCCTTCCCAGCCTAGAGCAATTGTTTCAATAGGCCTGTTTTTTTTGTTGCTTAGGTATCTGTTGTTTTAATGTTAGACTATAGGCCTACACACACATGGCCTATTAAACCTGCAGGGTAACACATTACATTTGAATGTATTAAAATAGCCTGAGAAAAAAAAGTGTGCATAGCGGCCAAAACTGGAAATAGAAATAGGCTATCTTACCGACTAAAACGTGTACCAGATAACATTATTTTACCCCTCATGTATTTATTTTTCTTTAAAACGATGAGTTTATCGATAGTTTATGATAGGCCTGTGATCATTTGAACCTGTTTTGACGCACACATTTGAACGCAGCGCAGTGGGAGCAGCAGCGGCGCGAGGCTGCCTGGCCAGCGGCCTCTCACCTGTGTTGTAGCTGGCTATGTCTATTCCCATGGCCGGACTCTTCCTCTTGCGCGGCCTCCCTTTCTGGGCCGTGCCGGTGCCGTTAAAATACGGCAGCGTCAGGCCGCCGCCCTTGGCAGCCAGCTCGGCGTAGTTGAGCTGCGGGTGGTAGTCCCCCGCCTGGACCTGGCTCTCGAAGTGACCGCGGCAGTACACCAGGCTGTCCTTCATGCCGAAGTGGTCGCCCGTGGTCAGCGTCTTGCTGCACGTGGTGCACGTGAAGCAGCTCAGGTGGTACACGGAGTCCCGCGCGCGCATCACCATCTCCGACGCGGATATCCCCAGGTGGCAGCGCGCGCACCTCTGCACCGAGAACCTTCTGGAACAAGGACGCCACGCGTTAAGGTGCTGCACGTTATGGTGGACACGAAAATACACGCATTTATAGGGTATATGTGTGTTTCAGGATGGTCAGGGAAATGATTTACTTGTAGGACCTAGGCCTATTTTTTTTTGTTTTAGTTTTTTTGTTTTGTTTTAGGCCTATTCAGGAAAGGAGCGTTTGACAATATAGGTCTACATCTGGACAGCGACGCATGCTGCGTTTTCTTTGCTGTAATGTGTTTTTGTTGTTGTTGTTGTTGTTTCAAAATAAAAGTTTTTGTAACGCAGACTTCAAACTGCATGCGTTTAATAATGCGTGCGTGACACGGTGCGCGGGGCATAGACATGAGTAGGTGTGTGTGTGTGTGTGTGTGTGTGTGTGTGTGTGTGTGTGTGTGTCAAGAATGAAGCGGTCGTGTTTTTTCTCTATAGTCCTAATTTAATAAAACTAAAACAAACATATAGGCCTATAACAAATAAATGTTCTTACCTGTAATAATCCTCCTTGCAGTAAATACTGCCATCCTTGGCAAAACACGTCAGCTCAGACTCCAACGCTAATTTACATTCACAGCATTTGAGGCATCGCAGGTGCCACTGTTTGTCCACGGCCAGCAGGTAGTATCTGTCCGAGATCTTGCCCCCGCAGCCGGCACACAGAGCGGGCTTCTCCGGGCTCATGGAAGGCATTGTCTGGTAGTGGATGGAGGAAAGAAATCAACCTAATTACACACCATGCAAAACAATGACACCAGGCCTTTGTCCTGTGTTGAGCCCAGTTATGATCAAACATAAATAATAATTATAATAATAGGCCTACGTTCAAAATAAATTACAAAAAACGCAGAAAAGCACTTTTACCCTCGTCGAATGCGTATAGAAGAAGATGAAACACAATCAGACCTTCTTCACAACAGCCATTTGAAATACAATGTTTAGGCATTTGAGAACAAGGACATATGCAATGTGTTATGCTGCGTTATGGTAAAGTGAAGTTGTATTTGTTTTTACTGTGTAGCGATACGAATGTTAGGCTTGAGATAAACCTATAGGCCATATTGGAGCCAATCTAAAAAGGATGTCAAGCAAAATAATTAAAAAATAATTAAAAACATTACAATAATAATAATTATTATTTATAATAATATGCCTAATAATTTATAATAAAGATTGAATGATTGTTATAATAATTATTATATAATTATTAGTCTATTATTTTTATTTTGTATTATTATTAGTAGTATTAATAGTATTAGTAATATTAGTAATATTAGTATTATAATTAGTATTAGTATAGTAGTAGTAGTTGTAGCCTAGTAATAGTAATATACCTAGTAGCCTATTATATATTATATTATATTAGGCCTAGTACATTATTGTGACAATTACAATACTAAGAAATCCACAAATAAATGTTCCATCAATTGACCTAATTTTTAAGGAAGCAAAACAATAACTCGGTTAGGCCTGATTTTAAAACCTAGGCTACTTAAATTATTAAATCATATGACAAGATGTGTCATGAATAGCCTTCAAATGAACAGTTTTGATGGGTACAATATGGTTCTAACTATTATGCCCACATTCACGTTGCAACCTGAGTTTTGGTAGGCCCCTTTCGCTATTTTTTTTATTGCGAAATGGCAAATAAGGCCTGCTCCAATCTCGGGTTTTTACCATTACAATGTTGTGTGTTTCTGAAGGACAGTATATAGGTCAGCTAAAGAGTATAGCCCAAATGAACAAAACTATTTGAATCATGTTATCAAACGAACCCCTAACACACCCAGATATTTTTTTCCTCACGAAAATGAACCGTGACATCGCCATTGGATATCAACCCAAACCCAGCGGAGCCGGTCCTTACCGACTCTCTCCCGTTCAGCTGCATGCCCTTCGTCAGGCGCGAGTCTGTTTTGGACCTCCTCTCCATCTCCTCCATGATGCCCTGGATGTGGTCCCCGGAGATCCCGTGGAAAAGCATAGCTCCCGGTCCTGGGCGCAACGTGCAACTGCCTACCTCTGCCTTGCAGCCCTGCGCCACTTCCATATACAGCGCCGCGCCTCGCTCTCTCTCAGCGCATCCGACGGGCTCTGGGGCTGGAGAGGCAGCAGCACCACCACACACACACACACACACACACACACACACACACACACACACACACACACGCACACACGCACACACACCCAGAGACTCAGATCACCTCCTCGCAGAAGAAATAAGGGGATGGAAGAAGGAGCTTCAACTCAAAGGGGGGTAAAAAAAAAAAAAAAACTTTGTGTGGGAGATGGAGGAGTGTTTTTTTTCTTCTTCTTTTCGTCAATCGCTCCAAAAAAATATAGTCCAAAGGGTGCGACAACTGGTGTGGTTGTGAGCTACTCGCAAAACAAAAATCAACGGAAGATATGGCAATTCTGTGAAATTTGTTGAAGTCTCTCTCGGTCTCCCTTTGGGGCTCCGTGTGCTTGGAGGTCAGGTCTGGGACTGCCTGGATCGGAGAGCCGTGTCCTATTTGTGAGAGAGGGAGCAGAGCCTGCCCAGTTTGAATAATGTGGTAGGAGGAGTTCCTCCCTCTCTCTCCTCATTCCTACCCACTAACAAAGAGCTGTCACTCTTTCCCCCAACTCTCGGTGCTGGATGCAAGCGTGGAGGAGTATAGGCTTCGTTTTTGGTATTGGCATTTATTTTTTATTTCTTATTTTTATTTATAGATAACCTTGACAACAGTATGGCGTGTAGATAGGTCCTATGCATTGCATTACTGAAGGGAAAATATGAATAGTGGCCTATATAGCCAAAAACGCTAGATATGCTGAGGCCTGATGTAATGTTGGGCCGATGTATTTAATTTATTAAATGTGTGGTATACATTGCAGACTGTATATTTTTTGTATAGGCCTACCTAAAATAATAGAAGAAAACGATTGTGTTTGTGTTTTTGTATCGTTTAATTGTAGGCCTAAATATACCTTTCTGTGACCAAATAACGTTATTAAAATAACCATTTTAAATAGGATTGGTGGGTTTATGTGTTTGTATCTGCTTTGGGTGCCCTAAAATAAGTGTGTGTGTGTGTGTGTGTGTGTGTGTGTGTGTGTGTGTTTGTTGTTTGGGGCGGGGCAGGCAGTGATCACTGACAGGACAATATTTTTTGAAATAATGGGGGAATATTATAATAGTCTTAAATTACGAAAAACGTGTACCAGATAACATATACAAAACATTGCAATATCCTAATTAATTGCTAACAAAATATGAGTTCGCCGCTCATATCTTTTATAGAAATGTTAAGGCCGTGGTTCTTCTCATTACAGTTAAAGGGTGACTCAATAATTGCTTGTGTTTGTGTGTGAGCTTTGTCTTCAATAAGCTGCACGCGTCTTGCAGAAAATCAATGAAAACACTGCATAAAAATGTTTTAACATTTAGCAGTGTTATAGGCCCTTAACATTTAAATGGACAACAACGTTATGCCTATAGGCCGAGCAATGTAAGCCACAATAAAGGCTGATGCACGCGATGAATCGATAGGCTTAAAACCATCAATTTAACCAATAATATAATCACTTTTAACATAGCCTATCTTAGGTCCACTAGAGGCCTGGTTTTATCAAATCTCAGCGGAGTTGCAGGTTGGGAGTCTTTCGCCAACACCAATCATGTCAAGACGCCCTATAATGTCATATCCCCTCAAGTTGTGTTTCCTTTAATTGGGGCCCCTTGATAACAGCGGTCAGTCAGCGCTTGGACCCTATAAGAAGCGGCCCCACTGCTAGGCTGAAGCAGAAAGTTAATGTGTGCTCTGTCAATGTCTGGCCACCAACCACACAGCATTACACAAAAACCAAGAGGGATTCGCAGAAAAGAAAACCTGAAATGTAACGACCAGCCGTGTCCATGTGATAGGCCTGTATTCAGCCTCAGACGTGTTTCCTCATGCTGCTGTGAAAGCGATTTCGGATCACTCTTCGGAATAAACAAAACCTAAATGAATGCGTCCAATAAACGTGCGGCCATTAGAATAAACACATGCCACCATTTTATCACACTACATAGAGAAAAATTGCCATCCAAATATAAGGGCGCCTTCCGCAGGCCTGCATGACATTTCAGTGAGACGCGTTAACAACGTGTCAGTGCGCTGCAGAGGACCTGGCCACATGACTATCACTATAGACCCGACAGTCTTCATTTAACAATAAACGACATCATATTTTTTGCGTAAGCCTCTTAAAAAATAAATTGCACAAATTGACAAAGTGTAAAAAAAATAGTTCAGTAAAATATCAGACCTATTTGTTTCGTGGGGGGGGGGGGGGGGGGGGGGGGGATTTAAGAAGCTTAGTAAAAATAGGATTGATGTCCTTCGCCGTCGATTAAGACTAAATAGTTGAGCGATCATTTAGGCCTATAGGCCTACATCATCTAATGGTGTAACGTTGTTGTTTGCATGAAATACGTTAAAACAAAAGAAAAATCGATGGAAAAAAGTTACGAGTAGGCCTAAATAAATTCGAATATTCGTTAAAAGATGGGCAACGTTTCCATTCCTCTCTTATATATTCGCCATCATGCTGAAATTAAATGGATAGTTCAGTTTACAAATAAAAATACATTATAGGCTGGCCGCGTTAGGCTATTTTGTTATAAAAGCAAGGCTAATTATAATCTTGTAGGCCTAAAACAACATTACAAGCATATGTTCACATCTCTCCAAACGCACGCTGTAATCAAAGCCAATAGGAAGTTAACGCCATTGTTTATCAGCGTTGTGCTGCTGCAGACCTCATTTCGGTAGACCTATACCTATAATTTGCTTCTTAATTTATATGTTATTCGTTAAAACGAGTGCTATCGGAAGGTTCTTACCTACAGGGGCTCTGTGAGAGACCAGTCGTCGGTCCTGAGGAGAGGGACTGTGTGGTGGGAGACAACAGACCCTGCTGCTCCTGGCTCCTCCACAGCGTCAATTACAGCAAACCCACCGCTTGTCTGGAGACGTTTTAATAGGCCGCCCCTCTCCTCCTGGAGCAGGGAAACGGCGGTCGTTATAGTTCAAATATTAATAATTAAATGCGTGAGTAAAAACGAGCCATCAGCACGGGTCACCGATGGATAAGGCGAATATAACTTCCTGAATAATCACGTGTGTGTCCCGTTTGAATTCACGCGAGATACACATCTAATAAGAGACAATTAAACACGTTGGGCCTGTAGCCTAACACCGTGCAAATGAAGGAGCAAATTGGCCTGTGGTCCAAATCAGTCCTCAAATCCGACAAAAAGGGAAAACACGGAGCCTATTAAAAAAAACAAATAAAACCCCACACATATCATTAGGTATTGCTACATGTGATTTGATATGGATTTAAATCGAAATAAGCAGCGGTAATTAGGCTGTAGGCCTAATAGCCTATAGGCCTATATGTTGAAACGAAAATATTGGTAAGAATAGGCTACTAAAACGAGACAAAGGATTAGGGATGTGATCAATAAGGGGAGACGTGTCAACACATCCCAGACTGATATGCATCTAATAACTGTGCATCAAATCACAAATGGAGTCCAAACTCAGGGGGTAGGCCCACTTCCCACTGACTCACAGGCTAGAGACTATCATTTGGAAACAGGACACATGAATCAGGTTGGTAATAGAGACAATACCAGGATAATGAAATGTTGGGTCAATATTTCCTTTTCCCTAGACACCTGACTAACGGGCTCTGGCATCATTTGGAGATTTGAAATGAAAAGCAGGCCTATTGTGTAGGCCTGTAAGCAGCCTGCAGGTCACCTTTATTACATGCAATGAGCTAATGGTTGGCTATGGTGAAGGAGTAGACTATTATAGGCCTAGCCATCATTTCACAAAATGAACTCATTCAGCTAATGCAAACTTCCTATAATAACCAAATCATCCTAGCTACAATGTGTAGGGCTATGCGGAGGATGGCTCCATTTTTTCCACACACTTAGCATAATGTATCTTTGTTTGGGGTAAATAATGAACATTGTTATCTGCCACGGGCTGTAAATTAGACTCTATTTTGCACGGTTGGGGATTCATTTAAAAGTAGAAATTGAACCAATTTAACATGAGCCTCAATTCAAACGTTCACGCTAACAATTGAAGTGTACGTGTCCTCGTTGCTGAATAGTATAATATAGTTATTGAATGAAGAACAATAAGTGGGCGGGGATTCAGCAGGTGTCATAATAACCCAGACCCTCATACAGGCCTCCTTTGGACCCTGCGGTCTCCATTCAGCAACGTTGACCCATTGAGTAATATTGTTAAGGCTTGGAGCAAAA
>JAOPHQ010003640.1:15000-16229 GCA_030340625.1 Merluccius polli | reverse complement strand
CAGAGACTATAAAAATCTTTAATTTGGGGTATCAGTCGAAAAATGTCATGTGGTCAGGTGTCAGAGGTGTGAGAGCCGCCACAGGTAACTGTGTGTGTGTGTGTGTGTGTGCGTGTGTGTGTGTGCGTGTGTGTGCCTGCGCCCATCAATCAACCGCTCAGAACATCCAGACATCCATTACACGGTCCTCTATTAGGTCCTCGGTAATGTCCATTGTCTGCAGCGTGCGACACATGGTACACGCGCCCAGCGGCACCCGTGCCCTCCCCCCCCCTCCCCCCATCCCTCCCCCCCCTCCCCCCCACCGCCACCATCACCACCGCCACCATCACCACCGCCACCATCACCACCGCTTGACACCAGAAACCAGGTCAGCCCCTTCATGAGAGATGAGATGAGAGTGGTCCACAGCTCCAACTCACACACACTCTCTCACACACACACACACACACACCCCCACACACACACACACGACTAAATATAACATAACGTTAACCTTATAGTCACTCCGAACCGCCAGCGTTTTCTAGACTTGTTTAAGCGCAAACGCTGTCAGTTTTTTATCAGTTAATCGGAGCACTTTTACCAGTTTGAGTACTTGAGCATCCCCAGCTTTTTAAACACATACACACATGCAGATACAGTATGTTGTGTGTGTGCGTTTGCCTGTGGCTGTGTGTGTGTGTGTGTGTCTCTCTGTATACAGGTGTGTGTGTGTGTGTGTGTGTGTGTGCGTCTCTGTATACAGGTGTGTGTAGTTGTGTGTGTGTGTGTGTGTGTCTCTGTATACAGGTGTGTGTAGGTGTGTGTGTGTGTGTGCGTCTCTGTATACAGGTGTGCGTGTGTGTGTGTGTGTGTCTCTGTATACAGGCGTGTGTAGGTGTGTGTGTGTGTGTATCTCTGTATACAGGCGTGTGTAGGTGTGTGTGTGTATCTCTGTATACAGGTGTGTGTAGGTGTGTGTGTGTGTGTCTCTGTATACAGGTGTGTGTAGGTGTGTGTGTGTGTGTGTGTGTGTGTGTGTGTGTGCGTCTCTGTATACAGGTGTGTGTAGGTGTGTGTGTGTGTGCGTCTCTGTATACAGGTGTGTGTAGGTGTGTGTGTGTGTGTGTGTGTGTGTGTGTGTGTGTGTGTGTGTGTGTGTGTGTGTGTGTGTGTGTGTGTGCGTCTCTGTATACAGGTGTGTGTAGGTGTGTGTGTGTGTGTGTGAGTCTCTCTCGGTGATTCAC
>JAOPHQ010003640.1:0-12500 GCA_030340625.1 Merluccius polli | reverse complement strand
AACATTTGAACGCCGAGGTCGAGGCGCCACCGGCGGCGCCGCGGATGGAGAGCCGAGCGGCGCCAGCCTCCAGCGTGGCCGGGGGTGGGGGGGGGGGGGGGGGGGTGGGGGGGGGGCCGGTCGTCATGGACACAAGCGGCCCTTAAGCTGACAGCTGTGAGAAAACGCTTTCCTGTTCAACTAGAGTCGTACCGCCGCCGCCGCCGCCGCCGGCCACACTCGCACGCCGGAGGGGCGATCAGCGACACGGCCTCCGGGTCCCTTTCATGATTTGTTGTCTCTCGGCGGGGCGTGACATCACAACCCGTCGACCCCCGCCGCCGGGAGGACGTCGATGCGCCGCAGGGTGGGGGGGGGCCCTGTGTGCCTGGCGGGAATATCGACCAATCAGGCGTTTGGCCCGCAGCTATCGACCGGGCGATTTTGGTTTTGACTTTAATTGCGCTGCAGCGGTATGCAGAGCGGGAGCCGCTCATCAAACCGCGGCGTTTGTTGCACTGTCGCGTGCGTCGTCGTCGTCGTCGTCGCGGCAACAGCTTGTAATTGTAGTTAATTGGTGTTTAAAGGCACTCGGCGTGACGAATGGACGCGGGGAAAAAAACGGTTACTAATTAGAGAGGAAAATGTAATTCTCGAAATGCTTCCTACTGCGTGTGCGTTATCGAGATCTCTCAACTCTGTGTGTGGTTTTATTTTCGTGCCTTTGCATGTTCACAGTTTAATATTTAATATTAATATCTAATATTTCAATCCACTGCCATTCAAAGTATTCGAGTAAATAAAGTAAATATATATTAGTTTATTATTTACTGTTGAGTGTTTGCCTTATATATTTAACTATAACTATAAGAGTTTATCGTCCAGTATTGAATTGTATTCATTATTTTGTATACCTCCTTTATTCTACTGGTCTACTGGAGAGGAGGAGGAGGAGGAGGAGGAGGAGGAGGAGGAGGAGGAGGAGGAGGAGGAGGGGAGGAGAGGTGGAGGAAGGATAGGAGAGAAGGAGGAAGTAGAGGAGGAGGAGGAGGAGGAGGAGGAGGAGGAGGAGGAGGAGGAGGAGGAGGAGGAGGAGGAGGAGGGGGGAGGAGAGGAGGAGAGGGGAGGAGAGGAGGAGGAAGGATAGGAGAGAAGGAGGAAGTAGAGGAGACGAGGAGGAGGAGGAGGGGGGAGGAGAGGAGGAGAGGAGAGGAGGAATGAAAGAAAGAATGAGAGGTTTCTTAAACATGGAAAAGAAACACACAAACACACACACAGAATGCTATACATATCTAAAGTAAAGTATTAGAGTATATATTAGTTTATTCTTTACTGTTGAGTGTTTGCCTTATATATTTAACTATAACTAAGAGTTTATCATCTAGTATTGTATTGTATTTTCTATTTTTTATACCTCCTTTATTCTACTAGGAAGTCTACTGGAAATTCGATTTCCGTGAGGGAGTCGTCCCAAAGGGATCAATAAAGTCTAAGTCTCTAAGTCTATGTTTTATATGTGTGTGTCTTTACAGTATATGTGGTATACTGTAACGCCGGTTATGGCCGTATGTCTGTCTCCGTGTCTCCGTGTCTGTCTGTGTCTGACGACGGCATTGTGGCGCCATTTTCTGAACAAATCGGACAATAATACAGCGATGTCTTGTCTTATCTTAACTCTTATCTTATCTTCCCTCCATGCGGTTTATCTCTCCATGCGGCGCTCTGACGCCAGCGGCCATGCGTGGGGAAAATGCATCGTGACGTCACGCAATACATCACAACGTCGGCCGGCGGAGCGGTCTGTGTGTGTGTGTTGTGTGTGTGTGTGTGTACCACCCAGCAAGAGGGGGAGACATGGATGAGGGGAGGGGAGGGAGGGAGGGGGGGGAGAGCATCAGAGGGGCTGGCCCTGCGCGGAAATAACAGCAATCTCCCCCTTTTTGATTCAATATCACACGTGTGCAGCCGCGGCGGCACGCCGGGACGCCCCGGGGGGGGGAGAGGGGGGGAGGGAGAGGGGGAGGGAGGGGGAGGGTGTGAGGAGGAGAAACCAGACAGACAGGACACAAAGATGAAAATAAAAAGAAACTGTGCGAACAAACACACACATGCTATCCGTGAGGCGCAAATGAGAAAGCAAAGACAGTGAGAGAGAGAGAGAGAGAGAGAGAGAGAGAGGGGGAGAGAGAGAGAGAGAGAGAGGGGGAGAGAGAGAGAGAGAGAGAGAGTCAGTGAGTGTGTCAGAAAGCAATGAGCTGACAGATATAAATGGCCCTGACACTGTAAACAGGATCAGTCAGTGCTTTGTGCCAAAATGTTTTAATAAACGGTCTGGTATAGGAACTGGTGGTGGGGGGGGGGGGGGGGGGCTGCTGCGCCGCAACCTGTCACCCGCTTGTTTTTATTTCATAGTGTGCGTGCCGCGCGTGTGCGTGTGTGCGTGTGTGCGTGTGCATGTGTGTGCGTGTGTGTGTGTTTGGTTTTTTTCAATCTCGGACGTAGAAAAATGCACCGATGTCTCGCTGCTGTCGTCGCCCCGCTAAATGGACTTTCCCATTACGGGCGTTCCCGAGTCGCGTCGAGTCGATGCATTTATTACGATGTGCAATCACTCACGTGAGAACCAACACCGACGACAGGCGAGGGCGATATCACTTTACGATTCTGTACAGTACACAGGAACCTCGTATTTACTGTACTGTATTTCGACAATTAAACACGGCCTTGTAGAAATTGTTACGATATCGCGCGGGCGCCGTATTGGTATTATTCTCGTGCAAAAACTTGTGAAAAACCTGCAGAAGGAAGCGCCTGTAGCGGTGCGAGGCGAAGCCCCGGTGTTGCATTTCGACTGACGTAGGGCAGGCAGGCGGTGCTGCTGCTGCACACGCGTCGGTGCGCCGGCTCCCTCTGCATCCTGTACTCCAGGAGCCGTTCCTCTCCGCCGGCCAAGCGGGCCGGAAAAGGGGGGAAATCGTGAATTGTGGAAATTGGATTAAGAGTTTGGGGAATTTGTCTCGAGTCTCGCATTGTCTTGCAGGAAAGAGCGAGACGGAGACAGAAAGAGAGAGAGAGAGGATATAAAATTGGGGTACTACTGACTGATGTGCTGCAGACCCTGATGTGTGTGTGTGTGTGTGTGTGTGTGTGTGTGTGTGTGTATGAACGAGGAGCCGCCGCCGTCGGAGCGAGAGCGCTAAGGGCGCTTGGTTGCTGGGCGGCGTTGTGTGTGTGAACCGCAGACTGTGAACAATATGGACGTAGCGTCCGTGACGTCAGCCATTGTTTTACACGGCGGCGGAAACGATGCATACTGTACTGTAATTTGGGCACATTGAGGGGCGGGGATTGAACGGTCGCCTTCACAGAAGTCCATTTAATTAAGTAAAAAACTGTCAAACGGGACGGCTCAAAAATACATAATGAGATGCGCTCGCCGCCGAGATCCTCGGCCGAAACGAAAGAAAAAACGTATTCCCTTTGTATTACGAGAATGAAATCACATTTTTTTCCCCGTCGACTTTGCCTCCGACCACCGCCGGCCGCCTACAGGCCGCTGGAGGAACTACACGTTAGTTTCTACAGCGAGCCACCTACAGGCCGCTGGAGGAACTACAGGTTAGTCTCTACAGTGAGACACCTACAGGCCGCTGGAGGAACTACAGGTTGGTCTCTACGGCGAACCACCTACAGGCCGCTAGAGGAACTACAGGTTGGTCTCTACGGCGAGCCGCCTACAGGCCGCTGGAGGAACTACAGGTTAGTCTCTACAGTGAGACACCTACAGGCCGCTGGAGGAACTACAGGTTGGTCTCTACGGCGAACCACCTACAGGCCGCTAGAGGAACTACAGGTTGGTCTCTACGGCGAGCCGCCTACAGGCCGCTAGAGGAACTACAGGTTGGTCTCTACGGCGAGCCGCCGATTAGCCATTAGAGGAACCACACAATGCAGTGAGAAGCTCCTCCTCCTCGTTCTCGGTCACAACGCTCTCGTTTGTCGCTGCCGCTGTTTGTGTGTTTGTTTGGTGTATCGCGTTGCGAAAGGAGCAGAAAAAGGAAATGCACGCAAATGCACTTGGTGAAAATGTAGTAGACTCGTATGCAAAGCCGGTCCTCAGCGCTCTGCGGCCGGGTCTAATTACAGGAAGGCTTGTGTGGAGCGCAGACATCTCAGCTCCCAGATGGCTGTGGCAGGGAAATGAGGAGCGAGGAGAAAGGAGAAGTAGCGGGTGTGAAGGCGAGAGAGAGCGTCTGTGTATGTGCGCGTGCGTGTGTGTGTGTGTGTGTGTGCGCACACTAAAATGCCGGACCGCCCCAGCAAGGCCAACCAGCCTCTGTGTGAGCTTTAGAGATGGATAAATAGGAATATAGTGAATATAGAGCAGAGCAGAATAGAGTAGAGGACCGTATATTAGAAAAATAAAACCAATAATTTTGTGTGTGTGTATGTGTGTGTGTGCGTGTGTGTGTGTGTGCATGTGTCTATAGTGTATAGGTGCATATAGGTGCATTGAAAATGATTTTCACATAATGTTTTTTTTTAACACATTTTCTAATACGTGTGTTAGAATGTGTGTGTGTGTGTGTGTGTGTGTGTGTGTGTGTGTGTGTGCATGCGTGTGCGTGCTTGCAACTAAGTCACACACTTATTATGCAGGCAGTGACTTTCTCCTCCTAGCACAGTAAAACAACAGCAGCATGTACACCCGTCGGTGTCTGGTCTAGCATGTATATACATACATACTAGACCGGGATTACAAGATGAACCAGCCCAAGCCGTGTGCCGTACTCGGTGGTACGTGTTATCTGTGTTATATCTGTATGTTATATTTGTCATAATCTCACGTAGCGTTGAGGCGGGGGGGGGGGGGCCAGAAACACAGCAAGAGCCGTCACCTTTCATCAACAAGTCAATGGGGGGGCAAGAGATACAGACGCTGTTTGAGGCTTTGTGTTAAAATGTATGTCTGCGCTATTATATCTGTTGTCTTTTAACGATTGCCCTTTTGCATCAACTTGCCGAGATGGTATTAAAGCGTATCAACGGGCCGAGCCGATCTGGAAACAACACAGCTATAGCTACAGGTGTCAATGCGTCTGCAGTTTGAAAGTCTGACCACCGAAAACCTCCTCCCTGGGAACCGGTCCTCGCACCACGACCACAGGACCCGTTTCCTCAAAACCGACACCGCAGACAGCGTCGAATCGTGACGGCGAGCACGTCGTCCCGGCCCTAGTTCTCATATCGTTGGACTCTGACTCGACAGGAGTCGCGTATCGGGGGTCAGAAGTTCGCCTCTGTGACTTCAGAAAAGGGAAATGAAATCAACAGCGGTGTTGATCCGGCGGTTACCGGTGACAGGTGTTGCAGACGGCGTCTGAAACGCTGTCTGGGTCTATATATATACGACTGGGACGCGTCTCCAGCTATACATAACTCCCTCTAACACCAGGCTGCGTATTGCAATGCACACCATAGAAACTCACAGTTAGGGCCTCGGTTACGCCGTCGAAGCGACTCCAACGGGCGCCGGCGCCGGCGTTTGAATCTCGAGCTTCACACTCACTCACCGCTCGCACTAATTCCCAGCCGCCACTTTAAAAAAAAAAACTTTTGAAGCAAACGGTAGACAGTACATCTCAATCGTGCGTCGGCGGTGCAGACAGAGGGGAGGGGTTATCCATTGATTTAATTTCGCGCACACAAAAGAATCACTCGCAACAAAAGACCCGGAGACACGTCTCTCCAGAACCGAGCCTGTCTGCTTAATGACGTGATTACGGAGCGGTTCTGGCCCCGCGGATCGCTTGTTTAACCGGCGCCGAGACGCGAGGTCGGCTCTCTAACTGATACATCTACGTTCCCACAGCGTCTATCCGGATCCAGCTGACAGGAGAGAGGGGGGAGAGGGGGAGAGGGACGGGGGGAGAGAGAGGGGGAGAGAGAGAGAGAGAGAGAGAGATAGGGAGAGAGAGAGGGAGAGAGAGAGAGAGAGAGAGATAGGAAGAGAGAGAGAGAGATAGGAAGAGAGAGAGGGAGAGAGGGGGAGAGAGGGGGAGAGAGGGAGAGAGGGGGAGAGAGAGGGAGAGAGAAAGAGAGAGAAAGAGAAAGAGAGAGAGAGAGAGAGAGAGAGAGAGAGAGAGAGGGGCAGAGAGAGAGAGAGAGAGAGAGGGGGAGAGAGAGAGGGGGAGAGAGAGAGGGGGGAGAGAGAGTAATCACAACGTTATGTCAGTCCTGAGCCAAGCTGTGAAGAAGCAATTTAGATGTTTTTCTTTGTATTATTATCATTTTTTTTCATTTTGCGCCTTTTTTTTCACCATTTAGACACCGGCGCAGGCTAAATAATAACCCTGAAAACGTATATTTTAGGAAATAAATGTAGCAAATAGATGTTACGTTACAGGGCTTAGTTTTACCAATAACCACTTTGACTATTTACATATTTTAAGGCGTCGGCGGTACGTGCTGCAGAACCTGCGCCGGTCGGAGGTTCTGGTGGATTTGAAGAAAAATACTTTATTTTCTTCCCCTCAACATTCGCCATTGTGTTCGCTTGACACGGTGTCTTTGCAGCACTAGTGTGTGTGTGTGGTGTGTGTGTGTGTGTGTGTGTGTTCATTTATTTAAGGATCCCCATTAGAAGCACAAGTCTTCATGGTGTCCTGAACAGAAACACAATACAGACACACAGTCAGAAAGTACAGACACACAGTCAGAAAGTACAGACAGTCAGGCATCCTGACACATTGGTGGACCAATGAGAGAAGTGAAGGATGAAATAGTGAAAGGATGAAGGATTAAGGATGAAATAATAGATGACATAAGTCTGAAACAGACTTAGCGATACAATTCAAAAGTAACAGAAAGAAAAAGACACTTGATATCAGATATGAAGAGCTACTAAAGCAAGCAGACTTAATGGACAGAACAATAACGTAACGATCTGTCTATGTGTGTGTGTGTGTGTGTGCGTGTGTGTCTGCCAGAGAGAGAGAGAGGGCTGCTAAAGGGTGAAAACTGTGAAAGTGTGTTAATGTGTTCAGTAACGCAGACGTTTGACTCAGAAAGATGAAAGAAAGTCAGAGAGGTTAACAGATGTGGGAGTAAGGAGGAGATATATATATATATATATATATATATATATATATATATATATATATATATATATATATAGAGAGAGAGAGAGAGAGAGAGAGAGAGAGAGAGAGAGAGAGAGAGACCGAGAGAGAGAGAGAGAGAGAGAGAGAGAGACCGAGAGACAGACCTTGTCACATTTAGCCATTTATATATAAATGGTTAAACCATTTCAACCATTTCAAATTTTCCTATTTGGGTAATTAATTGGTCTCCTTTTAGCCACACACAAGAGCACCAGGTAGAAACGGAGCGCGTTGGACTTTAATTGAAACCGCCTCGTTGAAAACATTCATCACAGCCGCCGCCGCCGCCGCCTTCACGAGTGGATCACTACAACGGGGGTTGATTTAGCTATAAGGAGCGGTTCAACGCAGGCTTGGAGACGGGAGCAGTTACACGCCATTAACCGCTAAGCACACAATTACCACACAGACAAGTCTGGAGACAAGTCTGGAGACAAGTCTGGAGACACGTCTGGAGACAAGTCTGGAGACACGTCTGGAGACAAGTCTGGGGACACGTCTGGAGACAAGTCTGGAGACAAGTCTGGGGACACGTCTGGAGACACGTCTGGAGACAAGTCTGGGGACATGTCTGGAGACAAGTCTGGAGACAAGTCTGGAGACACGTCTGGAGACAAGTCTGGGGACATGTCTGGAGACAAGTCTGGAGACAAGTCTGGAGACACGTCTGGAGACAAGTCTGGGGACATGTCTGGAGACAAGTCTGGAGACAAGTCTGGGGACACGTCTGGAGACACGTCTGGAGACAAGTCTGGAGACAAGTCTGGAGACACGTCTGGAGACAAGTCTGGAGACAAGTCTGGCTCCAGCTGTGGGGGGACTGGTTTACTGGGAGTGAACAGTCGCCAGTCTGCTGCTGCTGCTCTCTAACAGACAGACATGTGATGTTTAATAAGTCACATTACTGTAAGTCATTAATAATATCATTGATAATATCATTGATCATATCATTGATAATATGAATACATGTGACTACATGGGTGTATGTGTACTTATGTGTGTGTAAGTTAATAACAAGTTATGTAATGTTAATAAGGGTAATAATACGTTTATATACTACATTACTACGTGTTATACATACATATGTATATATATATATATATATATATATATATATATATATATATATATATATATATATATATATAATTGTTGTTAAATAACTGATTATAGTAAATTAACATGGGGAGAAGGGGTGGGATTTAATAAGATTTGGCTTCTTCCCACTCCTTTTGAACACAAATGCACAATCGATCAATCAATGATTGACCATATAATGGACATGAAGTCACGTGACAAGGATGATCACAGCCCAGGTTCAGAAATCAAAAAAATCGCTATGCAAAAACGACTAAAACCGTTTTTTCTCGTGTTTTCTATTTTCGAATTTGAATTTATTTATTTAAACAGGGCCAATGCACAAAAAAACATTAATCTTGCAAGACAAGAAGAGATGCTTTGAGCCAGGTTATAGCAAGAATTGCTCATTTCCGCCTGTACTGTAGTCCCCATGGGCAAGTAAAGTGAAAACAGAAACAGTATTAAAATCATTGAAATATGACAAATAAAAAGGACATGATGACCATAATATTTTTTTAAATAGACAGAATACACTAGCCTGGCAGTGCCAGACCCACATCAGAAAGATGTCGGGTCTGGCGCTGCTCCATTGGCAGTGTGGGATAAACGGTTGTCTTTCAAGTTCCCTCTGCACGCAATAGGATAGCGCTACAACCAATCAGAGCAACGAAGAAGGTGACGTAGTCATGGCGACGGCTCTGACTACGTAATTAATCAAAACTCCGAATACATATTTCTTTTCGAGGAAAGACTTCAGTGCCGTTCTTTGTTCTTTTCTCAAATAAAACGTTAACTTCAAGTCTTGAAGAGTCGCGGCCAAAGCCGAGTGGAGAGACAGCCGTTCGCCAGCAGCAGCAGCCATTGTTTACCTCTAACACGGAACCGTCGCATCTCTGTCGTCATGGTAACCCGGCTTCCGACTCCGCCCCTCACGCTGTGATTGGTCTGACAGATTTTCTGTTTCCAGCAGTGCAAACCAACGGCGAAGTGCTAGACCCCCCTGGCTGCAAATTACATTTGCTGCCGCTAGGGGCGTCTAGATGTCTAGGCTAAGAATACACTAGTATAAGCAGGGAACAAGACCGCCGAGTCATGAAGTGCACAATAGGGATCAACAGCACATACTCTCTCTTACTCTCATCACACATTCAAACACCAACACAGATAACAGTCCAACTCTCCCCATCCTCCTCAACGCAGAACAGGTATTGCACCGCGAGAAAGGGGATCACATTTTGGACCGAGGCGCAGGTAGACGCGGTCCTGACTAGATACGGCGGTTGTGTGTGTGTGTGTGTGTGGGGGGGGGGGGGGGGGGGGGGGCTGTGTGTCGCCGTGTCACTGTGAAATTGAACATTTCGTTCCATTTTAAATGTCCCCATTCCTGCCATGACACAATGTCCTCAAGGCCGCGTCTGTCTGCGGCGCGAGAGGCCGAGAAATAACAAGAGAGGGACCAAAGTGTGTCAGATAGAAAATCGTCCCGGCCGGCGACGGCGGCGGGCGGCGGGCGGCAGAACTGAGTGTGTGTTTGACACAAAGATAATAGAGTCGCGTCTTTTTTTCCGTTTCCCCCCTTTGCGGCGGCGGCCCAATGAGGCGCATGCTGCACCCCCCCCCCCCCCCCCCCCCCCAAAAAAAAAAATCAAATCCAGGCAAAGGTTTGGAGAGAAACAAAACATGAGTTTTGTTTTTTCTTCAGACGTCTCATTTGTCGTTGGAGGAGGAGGCAGGGAGGAGGAGGTGGGACAGGAGGTGGGACAGGAGACGGCATGTTGTGAAGGTAAGATAAGGTAAGATAAGGTGAAGACATACAGATTTTCCATTTGTTAAATTGCACTTAAAATGTTGCTGCTTGTAACGCTACTGTGTGAGTCCATGATGGCACCCATTGCTGTCCATTCTTACCATCCCTGGAAGGAGGGATCCCTCTTTCTTTCTCAAGGTTTCTTCCTTGATCATTAAGGGAGTTTGTTCTTGGTTTCTTGGGTTAGGGGGGGGGGGTCATAAATATATATGACCTGCTGTGAAGCCCTGTGAGACTGTAACTGTGATTCAGGGCTACACAAACAAAAGTGACTTGACCCGACCTGACATGCAAGCAAGCATGTCACCGAAAGGAAGCAAAAGGAGAGAAACTTTGTAATGCACGCACACACACACACACACACACACATACACACACATTAAGGCTATAGTACACTTAAGAAGTGATTTTCCCGTATTTAACAGATGAATATCATAATACGGCCCAATTGCCACTCCGGCTCCGGTCTATTTCAGGCCTCATTTAAACACTTTTGCTCCCGAGTGTCAAACCCGCTTCGTCTCACTAGCTCATAGTGTTGGCCCCAAATGCTCTCACTCTCTCTCTCTCTCTCTCTCTCTCTCTCTCGCTGTGTGTGTGTGTGTGATAGGTATATTATCATGTTAATGGAAGATGGAGTGGAGTGATACTGGCGGTGTGCAGAGTGGCATCATAACGGCCCTAATGGCCCATCATTAGGTTCAATGTGTTTGGATGGCGCGCGGCCCCTTTGTCAGGCTCCTCATGCACAGCTTCCAAGTGTTTACCACGGAGGAGGACCACCAGAAGGTCCAGTCAAGCCTCGTGAGACCATCATCCAGATATTAAAGTTTGTGGTTCGCGATGAATATCCGTCTGCAGTCGGCCCGGGCGGCGATTGATTTCCACATGTGAGCCTCTGCCTCGTCAAAAAAACTCCAGCCAATCAGATTAAAGCGACGCTCTTTGCCGTCTTCGCTCTCGCCGTCTTCGCTCTCGCCAAATTCAGTCGGAAGTAAAGCAGAAAACACATTCTCCTCTGATAAAAGCCTCGGTGCAAATTTCTGTTCATCTTCTAACATCGTTATTGGATCCATTTCATATGAAACCGTTTTATATTAAATCCTCCCACGGTAAGATAAGCCGAGCGTCCGTATTATTCAATCTGTCATCAGCGTGAAAAAAAAAGTCATATATTTTCTCTTACACCTCACTATACACCGCGTTTCATTTAATCTCGTTCCATCTCGATCTATACGGTGTAACGTTGCCTTTACCTCAATGCTTTACGAAGGGAACCCCGCAGGATTCGGCGACACGGATCAAGAAATGAAAAAATATTAATCCAATCAAATATGATCACCGCCAAACTGGGATTGGTTTGGACTTGTTTTGTTTTTTTTTTATCTGTGAGGACGAGCCGTCACACACACACACACACACACACACACACACACACACAACGACTGCATTTCGGCGAACAGTAAAGTGTTAGAGACGTGCAACTTCAGTTACAGCCGCATCCTTTCCAATACAATTACTGAGTTGTTTCGTCATTTGCCGACATTGGGGAAAAGAATGAATACGATGGCAGACAATTAATTCAGAGGACTGACGTGAGAAATGAGAATTGGGTCCTACAGCTTGGCGGTGTTGGGTTCATAAATATGTATGTGAGTGATTGAATTAAATGTATAAACGGTCAGTGTGTAGCTCTGGATTGATGATGTGCATCTGATATGCAACTTCACATCCTTACTGTGTCATTCACACTTTAGTGAAGTCAAATTGTATTCACACAGCAAATATGCAGCGTTTCATGAACAAAGTGCTCCACACAAAGCAACTGGAACAATAAAAAAACAACAGTGTTACGTAACACATTCAATAGAAACTAAAAAAGTGGCTGTGGCTGTGGCCACTCGTAAATATATGGATAGATAGACAAATAGATAGTAGGTATCTACTGTATGTATCTAGTACCTAACTTGGTACTTTATTAATCCCCAAGAGCACATTTGGTTGTTATAGCAGCGTACAAAAAACAAAATAAAAAGATAAGTCCAGAAAAGGCCAACATCTCCCAACTGGATACTATAGGGATGCAAGAAATACCCCAAAACTTCAATACACCGTCTAAATCTCAACATTTTATAAGTGTGTTGTTTTGGGGTTCGCGATAGTGTCCACCAATGTTCACACATTAAATTCAGTTTATTATGTGTATGTTTGTTACACCCACACCGGAGTAACACTGGACACACCTGTTGTAGAGCGGGATACACTTCTAAACAGCGATTTTAATGTTATATCCATTGGGGACATTTTGAAATGTGAGGCGTTTCATTGCGTTCGTTAGGCTGTTGCTTAGGGCAGGGTGCTTTGTAATTGGCCTATTGTGTACAAATATTGACCAAACGATGGCCCTGTCTCCTGGGCAGGTACACACCTGGGCAGGTACACACCTGGGCAGGTACACACCTGGGCAGGTA
>JAOPHQ010003639.1:10000-21902 GCA_030340625.1 Merluccius polli | reverse complement strand
TTACACACAGACAGGTAGACTGGTTTACACACAGACAAACAGACTGGCTTTACACACAGACAGGTAGACTGGCTTTACACACAGACAGGTAGACTGGCTTTACACACAGACAGACTGGCTTTACACACAGACAGGTAGACTGGCTTTACACACAGACAGGTAGACTGGCTTTACACACAGACAGGTAGACTGGCTTTACACACAGACAGGTAGACTGGCTTTACACACAGACAGGTAGACTGGCTTTACACACAGACAGGTAGACTGGCTTTACACACAGACAGACTGGCTTTACACACAGACAGGTAGACTGGCTTTACACACAGACAGGTAGACTGGCTTTACACACAGACAGGTAGACTGGCTTTACACACAGACAGGTAGACTGGGTTTACACACAGACAGGTAGACTGGCTTTACACACAGACAGGTAGACTGGCTTTACACACAGACAGGTAGACTGGCTTTACACACAGACAGACTGGCTTTACACACAGACAGTTAGACTGGCTTTACACACAGACAGGTAGACTGGCTTTACACACAGACAGGTAGACTGGCTTTACACACAGACAGACAGACTGGCTTTACACACAGACAGACAGACAGACAGACAGACAGACTGGCTTTACACACAGACAGACAGACTGGCTTTACACACAGACAGGTAGACTGGCTTTACACACAGACAGACAGACTGGTTTACACACAGACAGGTAGACTGGCTTTACACACAGACAGGTAGACTGGCTTTACACACAGACAGACAGACAGACAGACAGACAGACTGGCTTTACACACAGACAGACAGACTGGCTTTACACACAGACAGGTAGACTGGCTTTACACACAGACAGACAGACTGGTTTACACACAGACAGGTAGACTGGCTTTACACACAGACAGGTAGACTGGCTTTACACACAGACAGGTAGACTGGCTTTACACACAGACAGGTAGACTGGCTTTACACACAGACAGGTAGACTGGCTTTACACACAGACAGGCAGACTGGCTTTACACACAGACAGGTAGACTGGCTTTACACACAGACAGGTAGACTGGCTTTACACACAGACAGTTAGACTGGCTTTACACACAGACAGGTAGACTGGCTTTACACACAGACAGGTAGACTGGCTTTACACACAGACAGGTAGACTGGCTTCACACACAGACAGGTAGACTGGCTTTACACACAGACAGGTAGACTGGCTTTACACACAGACAGACAGACTGGCTTTACACACAGACAGGTAGACTGGCTTTACACACAGACAGGTAGACTGGCTTTACACACAGACAGGTAGACTGGCTTTACACACAGACAGGTAGACTGGCTTTACACACAGACAGGTAGACTGGCTTTACACACAGACAGGTAGACTGGCTTTACACACAGACAGTTAGACTGGCTTTACACACAGACAGTTAGACTGGCTTTACACACAGACAGGTAGACTGGCTTTACACACAGACAGGTAGACTGGCTTTACACACAGACAGGTAGACTGGCTTTACACACAGACAGGTAGACTGGCTTTACACACAGACAGGTAGACTGGCTTTACACACAGACAGGTAGACTGGCTTTACACACAGACAGGTAGACTGGCTTTACACACAGACAGGTAGACTGGCTTTACACACAGACAGGTAGACTGGCTTTACACACAGACAGGTAGACTGGCTTTACACACAGACAGTTAGACTGGCTTTACACACAGACAGGTAGACTGGCTTTACACACAGACAGACAGACTGGCTTTACACACAGACAGACAGACTGGCTTTACACACAGACAGGTAGACTGGCTTTACACACAGACAGGTAGACTGGCTTTACACACAGACAGGTAGACTGGCTTTACACACAGACAGGTAGACTGGCTTTACACACAGACAGGTAGACTGGCTTTACACACAGACAGGTAGACTGGCTTTACACACAGACAGTTAGACTGGCTTTACACACAGACAGTTAGGCTGGTTTACACACAGACAGGTAGACTGGCTTTACACACAGACAGGTAGACTGGCTTTACACACAGACAGGTAGACTGGCTTTACACACAGACAGGTAGACTGGCTTTACACACAGACAGGTAGACTGGCTTTACACACAGACAGGTAGACTGGCTTTACACACAGACAGGTAGACTGGCCTTACACACAGACAGTTAGACTGGTTTACACACAGACAGGTAGACTGGCTTTACACACAGACAGGTAGACTGGCTTTACACACAGACAGGTAGACTGGCTTTACACACAGACAGGTAGACTGGCCTTACACACAGACAGGTAGACTGGCTTTACACACAGGTAGACTGGCTTTACACACAGACAGGTAGACTGGCTTTACACACAGACAGTTAGACTGGCTTTACACACAGACAGGTAGACTGGCTTTACACACAGACAGGTAGACTGGGTTTTTTCATCTACTTCGGTCTCAAGGCTGGACTCTCTGCTCCTCCTCCTGCTCCTCCTCCTCCTCCTGCTCCTCCTGCTCCTCCTCCTGCTCCTGCTCCTCCTCCTCCTCCTGCTCCTCCTCCTGCTCCTCCTCCTGCTCCAGGTACAAACACGGTGTGGTCCTCCTGGTGGACGTGGGTAAGAAAGGGGAGGTGCTGCATCGCCTCCGTGGCCACGAAGATGAGATCCACTCCCTGAGCTGGTCCCCCCGCAGCCCGGACCCGGATGAGATCCACTCCCTGAGCGGGTCCCCCCACAGCCCGGACCCAGATGAGATCCACTCCCTGAGCGGGTCCCCCCACAGCCTGGACCCAGCAGGCGGCGAGGAGGGTCGGTCCGGCTACACGTTGTTGTTGTTGTTGTTGTTGTTGTTGTTGTTCATGTTGAGTCTGGGGGAATACAGAAGCGGATGTTTAAAGGGTTTGTGGTCTCTCCAGGTGTGGCGCGGGCGAGGGGGGGGTACCTGGCGTCCGGGAGCCGAGACCAGACCATCCGGATCTGGAGCACCGACACCGGGAGAGGTGAGGTCCTCACACCCACTCCATCCTAACACTACAGACAGGGGGGTATTGCACAAAAGTCGGATACATAAATCCAGGATAATTGAGTAAGCGCGGCTTGGACTGTTCTGCTCGGCGGTGTCCTGGATTAACCGGTTGCACGCCAAGCCAGGATAAATAGGCGGCTAAGAAGCTAGTTGGGATAAGCGGCTTGAATAGACCTCGCGATCGCTCACAGAATCACCGATCGGAACGTTTCATACGTCACGGCCGCTGAACAGCTCCTTATTGGATACCCGTCCCAAGCCCGACGGGACCCGACGGGACCCGACGGGACCCGACGGGACCCGACGGGACCCGACGGGACCCGACGGGACCCGAGGGGACCCGAGGGGACCCGACGGGACCCGAGGGGACCCGAGGGGACCCGAGGGGACCCGGACCCGAGGGGACCCGACGGGCCGGGTCGGGTTCGGACTCGGTGACGTCTGTGCGATTTGAAATGTGAAATGTAAAACAGCGTATTCTGCATGGTAGCCAATGGGCTGTTTCACACGTTGCAAAGGTTCGACTGTGTGATTAAAATACATTTTATACATATGACATAAGCGCTGCGCTCATCTGTTTGTTGACATTTCCAAATGCGCTGCAGTTGCGTAATAAAAGGCGGACTTTCATAAACACAAACGTAAATGTGTCATAGTATGAAAACATATAGACTTTAACTGTGTTGGCCTGAGTAATAACACTTAATCAATATAAAAAACAGCCAACAGATTTAAATGAAATGAGAAATGACTATATATGTAATATTTATATATATGTAATATTTTAATTCGGGATAATTAAAATGATGCAACATACTTAGAAAGACCACATGCTGTAAAACACATTAATTCCTCACAGGATTGACGGTGTAAATACAGGTGAAGCACTAGGATTAAGCTTAGCCTGGCTGTTAGCCTGGCTGTTAGCCTGGCTGTTAGCCTGGCTGTTAGCCTGGCTGTTAGCCTGGCTGTTAGCCTGGCTGTTAGCCTGGTCTGGAGCAGGCTAGCTGCGGAGAATAAATCACCATGGTAACTCAGCCGGGATGAGTGTGAGCCGCTTTCATGCAACCGACTTGAGGCTAAATTTAGCCAGGATAACCTAAATCCGTAAACATATCCCGACTTAATCCCTTATCCTACTTTTGTGCAATACCCCCCTGGTGGGGATCGAACCCAGAAACGCCCCAACCGCTGGTCCTGTGGTAAACGATTCTTCTTCTTCTTCTTCTTCTTCTTCTTCTGTGGTGGTCCCCGCAGGCGTCCTGACGCTGAAGCTGCCCTACCTGAAGAAGAGGGGGGGGGGGGGGGGCGGGGGGGGGCGGCCCGGGGGGGGGGGGGCCAAGGACCGCCTCTGGCTCAGCGTCCACTGGCCGGACGACCGCCCGTCCCACCTGCTGTCCAGCTGCTTCAGGTGACCGCAAACATCTGCCTCCACCCTGAGGGACGGTCAGCTATGCTGTAGCCTGCTAGTTCTGCAGCATTCACACATACATTTAAATTTTAAAGTGTGTGTGTGTGTGTGTGTGTGTGTGTGTGTGTGTGTGTGTGTGTGTGTGCGTGTGTGTGCGTGTGCAGTGGGGAGCTGGTTCTGTGGGACCTGGGTGCGGGGGGGAAGCAGCGGTGGAGCATCCTGGGCTCAGGGGATCAGAACCACAGCCGCATTGTGTTCAACATGAGCTCCGTCCGTCTGGCCGGCGGGCGCCGCCTCCTCCTCACCACCTCCATGGACCGAGAGGTCTGGACTTAGATTAGTTAATCCAGATTAACCTGTTTATCCACATTAAGATCTGACATTAACCATGACTTAAATACATCTGTATGATGTTAATCCAGATTAATCCAAGTGATGTTAGTCTGTATGGTGTTAATCCAGATTAAGTGATGTTAGTCTGTATGATGTTAATCCAGATTAAGTGATGTTAATCTGTATGATGTTAATCCAGATTAAGTGTTAATCTGTATGACGTTAATCCAGATTAAATGATGTTAGTCTGTATGATGTTAATCCAGATTAAGTGATGTTAGTCTGTATGATGTTAGTCCAGATTAAGTGATGTTAGTCTGTATGATGTTAGTCCAGATTAAGTGTTAATCTGTATGATGTTAATCCAGATTAAGTGATGTTAATCTGTATGATGTTAATCCAGATGACATGATGTTAATCTGTATGATGTTAATCCAGATTAAGTGATGTTAATCTGTATGATGTTAATCCAGATGACATGATGTTAATCTGTATGATGTTAATCCAGATTAAGTGATGTTAGTCTGTATGATGTTAATCCAGATTAAGTGATGTTAGTCTGTATGATGTTAATCCAGATTAAGTGATGTTAGTCTGTATGGTGTTAATCCAGATTAAGTGATGTTAGTCTGTATGATGTTAATCCAGATTAAGTGATGTTAGTCTGTATGATGGTAATCCAGATTAAGTGATGTTAGTCTGTATGATGTTAGTCCAGATTAAGTGATGTTAGTCTGTATGATGGTAATCCAGATTAAGTGATGTTAGTCTGTATGATGGTAATCCAGATTAAGTGATGTTAGTCTGTATGATGTTAGTCCAGATTAAGTGATGTTAGTCTGTATGATGGTAATCCAGATTAAGTGATGTTAGTCTGTATGATGGTAATCCAGATTAAGTGATGTTAGTCTGAATGATGTTAATCCAGATTAAGTGATGTTAGTCTGAATGATGTTAATCCAGATTAAGTGATGTTAGTCTGTATGATGGTAATCCAGATTAAGTGATGTTGGTCTGTATGGTGTTAATCCAGATTAAGTGCTGGGACCTGGACTCTCTGGAGTGTGTGTGGACGCTGCCCACGCTGGGCGGGTCCGTCTACGCGCTGAGTTTCTCCCCGGTGGCGACGGGCCGCCTGGCGCTGGGAGGGGCCGACCAGATGATCCGGTCCTGGGATACGCTGTCCCTGCAGAACCCCTACCAGACCCGGACCTTCTGGCAGGGCATCCGCTCCAAGATCACCGCGGTACGTCACACTATTACAGGACAAGTGTTAGGTAGTGGGACGAGGATTCAGTGTTAGATAGTATACATGAAGGACTAGGATTCAGTGTTAGATAGTATAAATGAAGGACTAGGATTCAGTGTTAGATAGTATAAATGAAGGACTAGGATTCAGTGTTAGATAGTATAAATGAAGGACTAGGATTCAGTGTTAGATAGTATAAATGAAGGACTAGGATTCAGTGTTGGATAGTATAAATGAAGGACTAGGATTCAGTGTTAGATAGTATAAATGAAGGACTAGGATTCAGTGTTAGATAGTATAAATGAAGGACTAGGATTCAGTGTTAGTATAAATGAAGGACTAGGATTCAGTGTTAGATAGTATAAATGAAGGACTAGGATTCAGTGTTAGATAGTATAAATGAAGGAGTGTTAGATAGTATAAATGAAGGATTCAGCGGTTGTTGACTGTTCTCCTCAGCTGGTGTGGCATCCCAGCAGGGAGGGCTCTCTGGCATTCGGGACGGACGACGGAAAAGTAGGAATCTACGACACCTTCTCCAACAAGTGAGATTACAGTCCTTTAGATGAACCAGTTAATCTAATGGATCCTTTAGATGAACCAGTTAATCTAATGGATCCTTTAGATGAACCAGTTAATCTAATGGATCCTTTAGATGAACCAGTTAATCTAATGGATCCTTTAGATGAACCAGTTAATCTAATGAGTCCTTTAGATGAACCAGTTAATCTAATGAATCCTTTAGATGAACCAGTTAATCTAATGGATCCTTTAGATGAACCAGTTAATCTAATGGATCCTTTAGATGAACCAGTTAATCTAATGGATCCTTTAGATGAACCAGTTAATCTAATGGATCCTTTAGATGAACCAGTTAATCTAATGGATCCTTTAGATGAACCAGTTAATCAGACAGGATTAATCCTTCATCCATGAATAGTAAATGTGAGATGAAGTACTCCTCTTACACGGCATGAGAACCTTGTTGACGTTATCCACTTCAAATGACAAAATGTTGTAGAGGAACCGTTTGTAAAGACTCCTCCTCCTCCTCCTCCTCCTCCATGCAGACCTCCTCAGACCTCCTCCTCCTACCACCAGAAGACTGTCTACAGGCTGGGCTGGGGCCCCCCCCTCCCCCCACTCTCCTTCGGTGACTGTCACACACACACACACACACACACACACACACACACTCCCATTCACACACACACACACACACTCCCATACACACACACTCCCATTCACACACACACACACACACTCCCATACACACACACGCACGCGCAAATCTATGTATGTACACACACAAATGCACCCACGCGCAAATACACACACTCACTCACTCACTCACTCACTCACTCACTCACTCACACACACTCTCTCTCTCTCTCTCTCTCTCTCTCTCTCTCTCTCTCTCTCTCTCTCTCTCTCTCTCTCTCTCTCTCTCTCTCTCTCACTCTCACTCTCACTCTCTCTCACACACACACACACACACACACACACACACACACACACACTCACACACACACACACTCTCACAGTGTAACCGTGCCTCCGGCCTGCAGGGGGCGCTGGGGAGTCCTGCAGCCTGTACAGCTGCGGGGGGGAGGGGCTCATCCTGCAGCACGACCCCCGCAGCCTCGCGGCCGACGCCTCCAACATCGACAAACTCATCAGAGACACCAACAGCATCAAGGTAGCGCCGCGCGCCGCGTAGCCTAGCACCACATAGCCTAGCACCACATAGCATAGCACCACATAGCATAGCACCACATAGCATAGCCTAGCACCACATAGCATAGCCTAGCACCACATAGCATAGCACCACATAGCATAGCCTAGCACCACATAGCCTAGCACCACATAGCATAGCCTAGCACCACATAGCATAGCACCACATAGCATAGCACCACATAGCATAGCACCACATAGCATAGCCTAGCACCACATAGCATAGCACCACATAGCATAGCCTAGCACCACATAGCCTAGCACCACATAGCATAGCACCACATAGCCTAGCACCACATAGCCTAGCACCACATAGCGTAGCCTAGCACCACATAGCCTAGCACCACATAGCGTAGGCCAGAACCACATAGCATAGGCCAGAACCACATAGCATAGCATAGCCTAGCACCGCATAGCATAGCCCAGCACCACGTAGCATAGCCTAGCACCACACAGCATAGCCTAGCACCACATAGCGTAGCCCAGCACCACACAGCATAGCCTCCTAGCACCACACAGCATAGCCTAGCACCACATAGCATAGCCCAGCACCACACAGCATAGCCCAGCACCACATAGCATAGCCCAGCACCACACAGCATAGCCTAGCACCACATAGCATAGCCTAGCACCACACAGCATAGCCTAGCACCACATAGCATAGCCTAGCACCACACAGCATAGCCTAGCACCACACAGCATAGGCCAGAACCACATAGCATAGCCCAGCACCACATTGCATAGCCCAGCACCACATAGCATAGCATAGCCTAGCACCACATAGCATAGCCTAGCACCACATAGCATAGCACCACATAGCATAGCCTAGCACCACACAGCGTAGCCTAGCACCACATAGCATAGCCTAGCACCACATAGCATAGCATAGCCTAGCACCACATAGCATAGCACCACATAGCATAGCCTAGCACCACACAGCATATCCTAGAACCACATAGCATAGCCTAGCACCACATAGCATAGCCTAGCACCACATAGCATAGCCCAGAACCACATAGCATAGCCCAGCACCACATAGCATAGCCTAGCACCACATAGCATAGCCTAGCACCACATAGCATAGCCTAGCACCACATAGCATAGCCCAGCACCACGTAGCATAGCCCAGAACCACGTAGCATAGGCCAAAACCACATAGCATAGCCCAGCACCACATAGCATAGCCTAGTGCTGTGTCACTTAGCCTAGCACCACATAGCATAGCACCACATAGCGTAGGCCAGAACCACATAGCGTAGGCCAGAACCACATAGCGTAGCCTAGCACCACATAGCATAGCCTAGCACCACATAGCATAGCCCAGCACCACATAGCATAGCCTAGCGCTGTGTCACTTAGCCTAGCACCACATAGAATAGCCTAGCACCACATAGCATAGCCCAGCACCACATAGCATAGCCCAGAACCACGTAGCATAGCCCAGCACCACATAGCATAGCCTAGCGCTGTGTCACTTAGCCTAGCACCACATAGCATAGCCTAGCACCACATAGCATAGCCTAGCACCACATAGCATAGCCCAGCACCACACAGCATAGCCTAGCACCACACAGCATAGCCTAGCACCACACAGCATAGCCTAGCGCTGCGTCACTTAGCCTAGCACCACATAGCATAGCCTAGCGCTGCGTCACTTAGCCTAGCACCACATAGCATAGCCTAGCGCTGCGTCACTTAGCCTAGCACCACATAGCATAGCCTAGCGCTGCGTCACTTAGCCTAGCGAGCAGACAGCACAGCGGTGACCAGCTAACTCTGCTAACTCTGCTAACTCTGCTTCCAGCACAAGCTGTCCCCTCACTCGGACTTCAGCTGGAAACCAGACGGGACGGTGGTCGCCATCGGCAACGAGGACGGGTGAGTCATCCATCCCATAATGGAGCTGCACATTGCGTGTGCCGCAGCATGCCCATGACCCCCCCCCATGCGTGTGTTCCCCCCCCCCCCCCCCCCCCCCCCAGGTCCGTGGACGTGTACCGGGCGCCGCGCCTGCAGCAGCTGTGCAGCGTGCAGCAGCACAGCAGGATGGTCAACACGCTGCAGTGGTACCACCCGCTGGCGCCGCAGCCGGAGCTGCACTTCCTGCTGGCGTCCGGGTCCAGCGGCGCCAAGGTCTACATACATGACCTGCGGACCGCCTGCGGTAGGAACCGCGTGACCTCCGACCTCCCTGGTGATACAGAACCCGTGTTTACATGTGGAGCTGAGACATGTTTACATGTGGAGCTGAGACATGTTTATATGTGGAGCTGAGACATGTTTAGATGTGGAGCTGAGACATGTTTACATGTGGAGCTGAGACATGTTTATATGTGGAGCTGAGACATGTTTACATGTGGAGCTGAGACATGTTTACATGTGGAGCTGAGACATGTTTACATGTGGAGCTGAAACATGTTTATATGTGGAGCTGAGACATGTTTACATGTGGAGCTGAGACATGTTTACATGTGGAGCTGAAACATGTTTACATGTGGAGCTGAGACATGTTTAGATGTGGAGCTGAAACATGTTTACATGTGGAGCTGAAACATGTTTACATGTGGAGCTGAGACATGTTTACATGTGGAGCTGAAACATGTTTACATGTGGAGCTGAAACATGTTTACATGTGGAGCTGAAACATGTTTACATGTGGAGCTGAAACATGTTTACATGTGGAGCTGAAACATGTTTACATGTGGAGCTGAGACATGTTTACATGTGGAGCTGAGACATGTTTACATGTGGAGCTGAGACATGTTTACATGTGGAGCTGAGACATGTTTACATGTGGAGCTGAAACATGTTTACATGTGGAGCTGAAACATGTTTACATGTGGAGCTGAAACATGTTTAGATGTGGAGCTGAAACATGTTTACATGTGGAGCTGAGACATGTTTAGACGTGGAGCTGAAACATGTTTACATGTGGAGCTGAAACATGTTTACATGTGGAGCTGAAACATGTTTAGACGTGGAGCTGAAACATGTTTAGACGTGGAGCTGAAACATGTTTACATGTGGAGCTGAAACATGTTTAGACGTGGAGCTGAAACATGTTTACATGTGGAGCTGAAACATGTTTACATGTGGAGCTGAAACATGTTTACATGTGGAGCTGAAACATGTTTACATGTGGAGCTGAGACATGTTTACATGTGAAGCTGAGACATGTTTACATGTGGAGCTGAAACATGTTTACATGTGGAGCTGAAACATGTTTAGACGTGGAGCTGAAACATGTTTACATGTGGAGCTGAAACATGTTTACATGTGGAGCTGAAACATGTTTAGACGTGGAGCTGAGACATGTTTACATGTGGAGCTGAAACATGTTTACATGTGGAGCTGAAACATGTTTAGACGTGGAGCTGAGACATGTTTACATGTGGAGCTGAAACATGTTTACATGTGGAGCTGAAACATGTTTAGACGTGGAGCTGAGACATGTTTACATGTGGAGCTGAAACATGTTTACATGTGGAGCTGAAACATGTTTACATGTGGAGCTGAAACATGTTTACATGTGGAGCTGAAACATGTTTACATGTGGAGCTGAAACATGTTTACACGTGGAGCTGAAACATGTTTACATGTGGAGCTGAAACATGTTTACATGTGGAGCTGAAACATGTTTACATGTGGAGCTGAAACATGTTTAGACGTGGAGCTGAAACATGTTTACATGTGGAGCTGAAACATGTTTACATGTGGAGCTGAAACATGTTTACATGTGGAGCTGAAACATGTTTAGACGTGAAGCTGAAACATGTTTACATGTGGAGCTGAAACATGTTTACATGTGGAGCTGAAACATGTTTACATGTGGAGCTGAAACATGTTTACATGTGGAGCTGAAACATGTTTAGACGTGAAGCTGAAACATGTTTACATGTGGAGCTGAAACATGTTTACATGTGGAGCTGAAACATGTTTACATGTGGAGCTGAAACATGTTTACATGTGGAGCTGAAACATGTTTACATGTGGAGCTGAAACATGTTTACATGTGGAGCTGAAACATGTTTACATGTGGAGCTGAGACATG
Source organism: Merluccius polli (assembly GCA_030340625.1). Taxonomy (NCBI): domain Eukaryota; kingdom Metazoa; phylum Chordata; class Actinopteri; order Gadiformes; family Merlucciidae; genus Merluccius; species Merluccius polli. Next base: position 10,102 of record JAOPHQ010003639.1, on the reverse strand, counting down.
TTTACATGTGGAGCTGAAACATGTTTACATGTGGAGCTGAAACATGTTTACATGTGGAGCTGAAACATGTTTACATGTGGAGCTGAAACATGTTTAGATGTG
>JAOPHQ010003639.1:0-5000 GCA_030340625.1 Merluccius polli | reverse complement strand
CGGGTGTGGTGTAGGGACTCTTATTGTGTAGTACAGGTGTGTTACCTGTGCAGGTGGCTACCGGGTGTGGTGTAGGGACTCTTATTGTGTAGTACAGGTGTGTTACCTGTGCAGGTGGCTACAGGGTGTGGTGTAGGGACTCTTATTGTGTAGTACAGGTGTGTTACCTGTGCAGGTGGCTACCGGGTGTGGTGTAGGGACTCTTATTGTGTAGTACAGGTGTGTTACCTGTGCAGGTGGCTACCGGGTGTGGTGTAGGGACTCTTATTGTGTAGTACAGGTGTGTTACCTGTGCAGGTGGCTACAGGGTGTGGTGTAGGGACTCTTATTGTGTAGTACAGGTGTGTTACCTGTGCAGGTGGCTACCGGGTGTGGTGTAGGGACTCTTATTGTGTAGTACAGGTGTGTTACCTGTGCAGGTGGCTACCGGGTGTGGTGTAGGGACTCTTATTGTGTAGTACAGGTGTGTTACCTGTGCAGGTGGCTACCGGGTGTGGTGTAGGGACTCTTATTGTGTAGTACAGGTGTGTTACCTGTGCAGGTGGCTACAGGGTGTGGTGTAGGGACTCTTATTGTGTAGTACAGGTGTGTTACCTGTGCAGGTGGCTACAGGGTGTGGTGCAGGGACTCTTATTGTGTAGTACAGGTGTGTTACCTGTGCAGGTGGCTACTGGGTGTGGTGTAGGGACTCTTATTGTGTAGTACAGGTGTGTTACCTGTGCAGGTGGCTACCGGGTGTGGTGTAGGGACTCTTATTGTGTAGTACAGGTGTGTTACCTGTGCAGGTGGCTACCGGGTGTGGTGTAGGGACTCTTATTGTGTAGTACAGGTGTGTTACCTGTGCAGGTGGCTACCGGGTGTGGTGCAGGGCGGTGCAGGACTACGTGAAGCAGCTCTGTCTGCAGGATCAGCATCTGAAAGCCGCCTCCTTCCTGCTGTCCATCAACAAGCTGCAGGAAGCTATAGAGCTGCTGCACTCACACAAGCTGTACAGGTACACACACACACACACACACACACACGAACACACAGTATGTCTACTGTGTATATAATGTAAATTACAGTGTATTTTTAATGTATATCTCCAGTGTGTTTAGGGGAGCAAACCTGTACTGAGTAAATGAGCAAATCATAAACGATTACAAAAACATTGTAATTGAAAATTGCAGGATACACGTCTAAACAGGTGTGTGTGTGTGTGTGTGTGTGTGTGTGTGTGTGTGTGTGTGTGTGTGTGTGTGTGTGTGTGTGTGTGTGTGTGTGTGTGTGTGTGTGTGTGTGTGTGTGTGTGTATCTGTGTAGAGAAGCAATAGCACTGGCGCGGGCCAGACTCCCGGACCAGGACGTGGTTCTGAAGGATCTCTACGTGTCCTGGGCCGAGTCGCTGGAGAGAGACGGACATCTGTCAGCTGCTGCCAAGTGGTAAATAGACTTTTTTTATATCTGTCTGTCTGTCTGTCTGTCTGTCTGTCTGTCTGTCTGTCTGACTGACTGACTGACTGACTGACTGACTGACTCACATCTATCTCTCTCTTGTACCCGACCAGTTACGTGGCTGCGGGGGCGGGCTTCGACGCGGCCAAGGTGGTGTCTAAGAAGAGCGACGCCCCCTCGCTACGGACAGCCGCTACGCTAGCCCGCCTAGCGGGGGAGCGCCAGCTAGCTCACACACTAGCGCTGCGCTGCGCTAAGGGATTAGCCGCTAGCCTGGACTGGGTGGGCGCACAGCAAGTACTCAAAGCCCAGGAAGTACCCAGTACCCGGGAAGTACCCAGTACCCGGGAAGTACCCAGTACCCGGGAAGTACCCAGTACCCGGGAAGTACCCAGTACCCGGGAAGTACCCAGTACCCGGGAAGTACCCAGTACCCGGGAAGTACCCAGTACCCGGGAAGTACCCAGTACCCGGGAAGTACCCAGTACCCAAGAAGTACCCAGTACCCAAGAAGTACCCAGTACCCGGGAAGTACCCAGTACCCGGGAAGTACCCAGTACCCGGGAAGTACCCAGTACCCGGGAAGTACCCAGTACCCGGGAAGTACCCAGTACCCGGGAAGTACCCAGTACCCAAGACAGCCTGCTGGTGGGTTTTGCACATTTGACTTTTACTAATATAATATATATAATATATAATATCTTATATTGAGTTATATTATTCGTTCTCTATTGTGTTAAGGTGAAGTAATGTGTTCTAATCTTCTGCTGTTGTGGTTTCAGGTCCACAGGTTGTGTTTGTGTGTGGCTGAGATGCTCAGCGCTGCCTTAACAGTGTCTGAAGACGTCTCTACTCACCACTGGTCCAGACCCAGTCCCCGCCCCCCCAGGGGGTCTGATCCAGACCCTATCCAGGACCGGGTGCGGGTGGTGTGGCAGCAGGAGTTCGGGGTGGCAGGAGGTTCTGGGGTCGCGTCTCTCCTGAAGGAACTCAGATCTGTTGAGAAGAGTCAACTCAGTGCAAACTCCTCCCCACACCAGGTCCTGTCTGTCTTCTACATGTCCTGTCTGTCTTCTACATGTCCTGTCTGTCTTCCACATGTCTGTCTGTCTGTCTTCCACATGTCCTGTCTGTCTTCTACATGTCCTGTCTGTCTTCTACATGTCCTGTCTGTCTTCTACATGTCCTGTCTGTCTTCTACAGGTCCTGTCTGTCTTCCACATGTCCTGTCTGTCTTCTACATGTCCTGTCTACATGTCCTGTCTGTCTTCTACATGTCCTGTCTGTCTTCCACATGTCCTGTCTGTCTTCTACATGTCCTGTCTGTCTTCTACATGTCCTGTCTGTCTTCTACATGTCCTGTCTGTCTTCTACATGTCCTGTCTGTCTGTCTTCTACATGTCCTGTCTGTCTGTCTTCTACATGTCCTGTCTGTCTTCTACATGTCCTGTCTGTCTTCTACATGTCTGTCTGTCTTCTACATGTCCTGTCTGTCTTCTACATGTCTGTCTGTCTTCTACATGTCTGTCTGTCTTCTACATGTCCTGTCTGTCTGTCTTCTACATGTCCTGTCTGTCTTCTACATGTTATACTGTCTCTGACTACTGTGTGTGTGTGACCTCATCATTAGGTGGTGTGTTACATCTCTGTGTGTGTGTCACTGGCCGTGTTGCTCTGGCTGAGGGAGGATGATGATGATGATGATGATGATGATGACGATGGTGAGCTGATGAAGGTGGTGTGGGAGGCGGTGGAGGCTCCGCGGCGCATCGGTCTCCTCACCATGTCCTCCCAGCTTTGCTCCCTCATCTTCCCCCAGGGTAGGTTCTCCTCCCCCTCCTCCTCCTCCTCCTCCCCTTCCTCCTCCCCATCCCCCTCCCCCCCCTTCCTCCTCCCCCTCCTCCTCCCCTTCCTCCTCCCCCTGCTCCCCTTCCTCCTCCCCTTCCTCCTCCCCTTCCTCCTCCTCCTCCTCCCTATCCCCCTCCCCCTGCTCCCCTTCCTCCTCCCCCTGCTCCCCTTCCTCCTCCCCTTCCTCCTCCTCCTCCTCCCTATCCCCCTCCCCCTGCTCCCCTTCCTCCTCTCACTCCTCCTCCCCTTCCTCCTCCCCATCCCCTTCCTCCTCCCCCTTCCTCCTCCTGTGATGGAGAACTTGATGGTGTTGAATCTTCTCAGGCGACGTCGGCGTGTTTTCCCGGAGGTTCCAGAAGTCTCCGGTTGCCGTGGCGACGGCGGCGGTCGCGGCGCGCGCCAGCCTGCAGGCCTTCCTCAACTACCACTTCCTGTACGACCTCTGGTGGAGCCACGCCCCCTCAGCCAATCAGGAGCCGGCTGATGGCGGCAGCGCACCCAGCAGAGAGCGGGATGATGTGGGCGTGGCCGGGGAGCCGCCGGTTACCGGGGAGGAGGCGGTTACCGGGGAGGCGCCGGTTACCGGGGAGGCGCCGGTTACCGGGGAGGCGCCGGTTACCGGGGAGGCGCCGGTTACCGGGGAGGCGCCGGTTACCGGGGAGGCGCCGGTTACCGGGGAGGCGCCGGTTACCGGGGAGGCGCCGGTTACCGGGGAGGCGGCGGTTACCGGGGAGGAGGCGGTTACCGGGGAGGAGGCGGTTACCGGGGAGGAGGCGGTTACCGGGGAGGAGGCGCCGGTTCCCGGGGAGGCGGCGGTTACCGGGGAGGCGGCGCCGGTTCCCGGGGAGGCGCCGGTTACCGGGGAGGCGCCGGTTACCGGGGAGGCGCCGGTTACCGGGGAGGCGCCGGTTACCGGGGCGACGGAGGTGAGCACCCGTGCGGCGGTGCTGCTGTCGGAGCCCCACGCCGCATACCAGACCACTCAGCTCGCCATCACCCGCGTCCAGCAGCGCCTGGCTGGCTTGATGCTCCGACACTCCCTGGAGAACCAGGGGGAGAACCAGGAGGAGAACCAGGAGGAGAACCAGGAGGAGAACCAGGAGGAGAGCCAGGAGAACCAGGAGGAACCGGGCCAGGAGGAGAGCCAGGGGTAAGGGACTGACCTGTAATGCCTTACAGTGTAAGCAGTGTCCAAAATGTACTTTTGACTGCCAGTGTTTAAATACGTAACCCTGCAGTTCTGACTGATTGGTACGATCCGTCTGCCATTGGCTGGTGGCAGCTGTCCATTTGGACCCCGAGTGGAAGTGAAGTCTGTCCTCTAAGGAGGAGGGACACGTTATCCCCATGGTTACGATCCTGGTTATAAACTACCAGTTGTAACGGTGGGGTTATAAACTACCAGTTGTAACGGTGGGGTTATAAACTACCAGTTGTAACGGTGGGGTTATAAACTACCAGTTGTAACGGTGGGGTTATAAACTACCAGTTGTAACGGTGGGGTGATCCTGGTTATAAACTACCAGTTGTAACGGTGGGGTTATAAACTACCAGTTGTAACGGTGGGGTTATAAACTACCAGTTGTAACGGTGGGGTTTCCTGGTTATAAACTACCAGTTGTAACGGTGGGGTTATAAACTACCAGTTGTAACGGTGGGGTTATAAACTACCAGTTGTAACGGTGGGGTGATCCTGGTTATAAACTACCAGTTGTAAC
>JAOPHQ010003638.1:7500-18493 GCA_030340625.1 Merluccius polli | reverse complement strand
TCACAACATTTAGGTCAATGTTTGAGTAAAGTCACTTTCCCAACAAATTAGCCCGTTTAGGGAGGGTGCATGTGACTCCAAGCTGAAAAGTTCTGGGGTCAAACCCCAATGCCCGCAGTCTACTTGTAGGCATCCCTGGTATGATGCCCAACCCATAGCTGCTCATGAATGTCCTGTATCTAAAACAATTCACTGGAAGTCACTTTGGATAAAAGAGTCCTCTAAACCATTACAGTCTTCATTTCTCTGTAATGAAATATCACATTTTAATGCTGTCTGGAGGCTTAATATCTTCACGCTCGGATTGTGTATGCAGATCTTCTAGTTTTTTTCATGGTTTATTATGGGGACAGTTGGAAAGATAATGATTTATATCACACATGGGCATAAGTTCTGGACCTTTTCAAATGACACTTAAATACTGCTAGGCCATTCGGCCACCAAAGACCAAATCTCCACCAAAGGGCAAATAAGATGGCTAGTCAACTCGGTCCTTCAGTTCCTGGATCAGAGCTAGGCTATTTGAGGATTATTATTCCTTGAAGAGGCAGAAGCTCATAAATGGTGAATCTGCCCTTTTGTGGATCCGGACGGGGTGGTGGTGGTGGTGGTGGTGGTGGTGGTGGTGGTGCGGGTGGGGGGGGGGCGGCGGTAACGTGATGGTTATCTAGTCCAGGATCAGTACTCCCACAGGGCCGAGCTGTTTGCACTGAGTCCATCGCCTTTCAGCGTGCCACCTTGGTCTCCGCGGAGATATTTGCCGTTCTTGCCACGGATGGCGATGCGCCCGTGCTCCAGGAACTCCAGGGTGAAGTCCTCCGGGGTGTCGCCGTCCGAACACACCAGCCCGGCGCTGTTCACGTACCAGAACCGCCCGCTCACGCCTGCGGGAGACGGTGGAGACAACGGACGAAGCGTTGACGTGTGACCAATGGTTGAGGATGACTGTGGTTCCGGTCATTACAATGGTGCCTGCTGTGATCTTAAAGGTGCAGTGTGTAGAATTCAGTGGCATCTAGCAGAATGGACTTGGAATGAACTTTTTTATAATTTTTAATCATAATCGCTATCTTACTTGTAAGCTATGACCTATAGTTTTACAGACTAAATAACTAAATACCATTTATGAATCTATCAACTTGTGAAGCTGTGGTAGACGACATCATTTTGGAAGTATACCTATACTGGCAGGTTACAGGCCACCGTAGCTTCGGGGGGGGGGGGGGTATTCAGTTGGTTGATACCACCGCTAGATGCCACTAAATCTTACACACTGCCCCATTAACTTTGGCATGTTAATGTTCAATGTCATTGCATGACTACACACATAATGGAAGGAGACAGGAGCCCTAGGCACCCTAAATAAATTTACGGTCGCAAACAGCTGTTCCCTGTGTGTGTGTGTGTGTGTGTGTACCTTTGATGTGGTACGCCCCGTCGCTGAAGCTTAAGGTGAAGATGTCGTAGACCGATCGACTGGCGTCCAGCGTGTTGGAGGTCTTGTGGTGGCATATGTAGCCGTTCTCTCCTTTGAGGATCAGCATTGGTCGGTTGATCAACTTCAGGTTGAACTGTTCGTCCTCGCCTGGCCACAAGAGGGCAGCAAAGGAGTGGCGTCACAGGGTAGCAGAGATGCAGGTTATGGTTAAGGGTCACAGAGTGCAAAACAGGTTAAAATGGGATTAAGGAGGTCAGTCCGATAAATGGGGTCTTACCGATGGAGTCGCTCACGGCTAGTAGCTGGCCATTCTTCTTGGTACAGACGTATTTACCGTTGTTGGCTCGTAATGCCATTCTCTGACCCAGCCACTCTAGTGTGAACATGGTGTCGGCTGACCTGTTTGTAGAGGGGGACAAAGACAAGATGTTAACCGGGAACATAAAAGTATAGCATGAAGCAGTTGAAGGGAGTCTTCATACAGGCTAACATATACAAGTGAGGATAATTAATCTGATCCTTTATATATTATCTATTATATATTATAGAGGTAGAGTAGGCAAGTAGTAGTACAATCTGTAGTTGTGGAAATATTGTTCAACCTATGTAGTTCGCTCTGGGTCGTTCCTCGTAAACAACAGCACATGATGTATTATCCTCTTTCACTTTTGCTAGTACATCGAGTGACTCTGTGAAGGATCCCTGAGGTATCCCCCCAAACCACCTCTCTGGAGGTCACTGCAGTGCGTGGCGTCCCTTACTTTTCGGTGGCAGTGGTCTGTATGCCTCCGTGGGCCACCAGGGCCCAGTAGTTCCCCTGGCTGGTGCGGAACATGCACTTCTTGGTCTCCCTGTCGATCTCCATCTGGAACGTCTCCATGTCCGTCTCATCCTCCTGATTGGCCGACAGGCTGACCCCTGGGAAGAGGAGAGAGCGATTCAGCGTCGAGAGAGCGAGTAGCTCTCTTCTTGGCACTTCTTGGTCTCTTCACTGGTTGGTTAGAAGTGATCAGAAATGCAGACTTCGCACGCATTACGCTAACCCCCCGCCCTCCCGTAGGCCAGATATTTTTTTAATATGAAGCTTTTTGACCCACAATCCTATTTGTATATTTGATGTTAACTTCATTGTAAACAAAGAGCGCCAGTGCTAAGCCTGAAGGGGGATGCCCCCCCCACCTCCCTACCTCCACTGCACTTCATTGTGTTTTCATCGCGGCCATAGTGGGGCCAACGGACCCCACCCAGTTAAGCGAGGGAACGCGGCAGCACAACTCCTAATCAGTGTTGTATTGTTATGTTTAGCTTCGGCCCAGCGTGGGGCAGCGTGTAATCACGCGTGTGATCCTTGAATGTTAGGTGCCCTTAAAAGTGTCTCAGACCGGTCATAAGCCCTAGACCTTGCCTATACTCGCTGATTGCTGAATGAAGGGTGGTGGGGGGGGGGGGGAGCGAGCACGGCACAGCAAGAGGCTCTGCATACCTCCGCCCCCCCCCACCCTCAATCACAAACACCATCACTTATTATTCCATCTGTGACCTCATCTACGTCTCCGGCTACAACTTAACGGCTCGCCAGTGTGTTCGCCGCCCGCTTTACATTCTTGGACTAATCCCATCCAGGATATTGTGTGTATTAATACAAACATACTCTTTGTTGTTGTTATGGATACGGTCCCTCTAGGACCGCAGGGGAAAGCTCTATGTATATGTATCTGGATGCGTTTCAGACCACATGTGCAGAGCTAAGCCAAACCAAAAACCAGTCCTTGTACACAACACTGCGACTGCAGACTGAAAGCGTATTAACAACAATACTGTAATGGCACGGCTCCACGTTCTCTAACAATAATGATCAACGTTAATGGGTTTGGGTTTTTTATTTTTTATGAATGACACTGCTTAATTAACACCCAGGCACAAAATAGGCACCTTTTGACTGACAAAACAATTACTGAATATAGCTTTGAATCCAATTAGTTTCACATGGAACTCACACTCGGCTGAGGGCTCGTCATTATCAACCCAAGAATTTGAACGCACGCACACACGCACGGGCGCACACGCACGCGCACAATCACACACACCCACACACACACACACACACACACACACACACACACACACACACACACACACACACACACACACACACACACACACACACACACTTAGATTATGCCCTGGTTGAATGCTAAAGGGTTCGGTTTATGGCAGCCAGGTGGTAAAAATCTGTTATTATGACTGTGAAAGACATGGCAAATCAGTTCTAATAGGTAATTTTCTGCTTCTCACCAGATCTTAATGTTATGATAATAAATATTTTTGCCCTGGCAAACAGATGACGTTGCCAGACATCCCTGGACAGATTGCAGCAGGCTAAAACCCAGATTTAAATGCATCCCAGAATCTCTCAAGAGTTTTTTTCCCCCCCCTTTTCATTCATAATCCTTTAATAACACGTTTCCGCATGCCGTTATTCCTCTATCTCCTCCTCTGGCCCATCTTATTCTTCTATCCCCCCTCTCTTCCTTCTTGTTCACCTCCCTGCCCTGCTGTCTTCAAGCCTCCCTGCCCCGGCCCAGCCCCCTTAATCACCACAGGGGGCTCTGGTATAATCAGCTTTGGACTGCGAGCCCCGCAATCCTTCCCCTCCAATCTCCTCAACGAAGGTGAATATAGAGGAACAACACAGGAGGATCGCCAGGTCCGGGTTTAGCAGGTTAAACTAATACCGGTCCCTCTAAACCAAAATCAACTGAAGAACGATCAACCTGCTGTTTTGAAAATACCGCAGGTTGCCACGAATGTATTCATATATTCATGGATGAATCAATGCTTTTTGCAGGCATCTCGTCGGTCCGGTGTGTGCGTGTGTGTCCAGGGTTGTCCTGGCGCGGCACGAAGAGTCTTGGGTGGGTGGGTCACTTGTCGTCTTTGACTGACAAATCACAGTCTGTAGCGAGTCCATTCATGTGATGTGTATTCACTATAAGCCCTGTAAGGACACAGTTGCCCGCACGCACACACATGCACTTGCACACATGCACTTGGGCGCACACGCATGCGCACACGCACACACACACATTGGATAAACAGTTCTTTTGAGTCCACACTGCTGATTAAACTATCTGTTTGAATAGAACCACTCCCTCCTCCTCCCTGTCCTCTGTGCTTTCTATGCGCTATCCAAAGAACCATTGTCCCCCATCCTCTCTCCCTCTCTCTCTCTCCCTCTCTCTCATCCCAACTCAATGTCATGCTCTGTTTATCAATTTAACATGTCCATTTCACACTAATCCAACTGAGAGACGAGTTGGGGGGGGGGGGGGAGGTTTGGCGGGTGGGGGGGGGGGGGCTCAGCTGGTCTCTCGCCACACCTATCTGACGGTGACGGACCGAAAGACAAAAGAAGAGAGATGGAGGGGTGGTGGTGGTGGTGGTGTTGGTGGTGGTGTTGGTGGGGGGGGGGCATGTGGAAGATGGAGATGGAGGGATGAGAAAGAGCATGAAATGGAGAACGGGAGAAGAGATTGGATAGGATGGAACCCAAGCCATGAATCCGGAGATATCAGTCACAGCGCCGGGGCCTAATGTATCTGAGAGACCATCTCTGACCCCCCCCCCCCCCCCCCTGCCCCCACCCCCACCCCCCCCCTCCTCCTGGCCAGGCATACCAAGCAGGCTCGCCGGCCACCATAGAGACGCACCGCAGAGCGCAGTACATGTAGACGATGTGGCGCTCTGCATGGCTGCGGCTGGCTCTTTGTGTTGCGTAGGCTCCTCACACAAACATGCTCTGTGAATATTTTGAATACCAAACATTTTTTTTGGGGAGGGGGGATGTTGACAAACACACACACACACACACACACACACACACACACATGCACACACACACACACGTCTTAGAAGTGCAACATTTTGGACCAGTTGCCAGTTCAAGTTCCACTTTCGGGTGTGTGGAACTGAAGCAGGCCTGACTAATCAATCAGCGGTAGATGGCATCCATTATTAATGGTAACGTGATGCCCGCCAACCCCACTATCGCCTATTTTCTCCTTTCTTTCAGTCCTCCCATCTTTCACTATTGCATTTTCCTTTCCTGTCTCTCCCTCTATTCATCTTTCTCTCTTGTCTGTTGCTAGTCCTGGGGCTTTGTGGAGGTATGTGTGTGTGTGTGTGTGTGCGTGTGTGCGTGTATGTCCAAGTGCTTTCTAAGTATGACACCATTGTTTGTGTGCGTGTACGCTGTGTGTGTGTGTGTATATGAGTGTATTCAAGCTTTTTCAACTCGACGTGTTCTGCATGGGTGCGTGTGTGTACGTGTACGTGTGTGCATGTGATGGAAAGTATTTATGTTTGCAGGATCATCTCTCTTTTAGAGGGATCACAGGGAGGTGGTGAGAGAAACGACAGGACCATCTCAATTGCCCCCCCCCCCCCCCCACACACACACACACACACACACACACACACATACACACACACACCTCAATCCACAAACACACATGTACAGTTACTACACATACACACATGCGTTCACAAACACACACGCACACACACACTCACGCTCTCTCTCTCTCTCTCTCTCTCTCTCTCTCTCTCTCTCTCTCTCTCTCTCTCTCTCTCTCGCACACACACGGACATACAGTGAAGAAGGCACAAAAGCAGAACCATGGAAAACGTGTGTGCGCCTTTGTCCCTATAAACCCCCCCCGACACACACACACACACACACACAGAAAACGTAATACAACAAAGAAATGTCATTGTTCAACCTCTTATCTTCGGTTAATGCTAACATTCTTACTATGTTTGCACTTTAAAAATAGTCAACATGACACCTGGCCTCCGCTGGGACCCCTCGGCTAAACTGGTTGATTTATGTGCGAACGCGCCGGTTGACAATAGGTATACTGGGCTGACCACCTGTCCCCCCCCCCCCCCCCCCACACACACCTGCCCCTATTGTCCCCAAGTCCTCTGAGAATCCCTCTGCACTGTTATCCTGGTATCCATTCTATATGTATTTCCCTCTCTCTCTCTCTCTCTGCCCTCCCCCTTGCGGTCTACGACTGTGCTTTCGCTCCCTCTGCAGTGCTCCTCCTCAGTCCTTGGTATTCATCTTTTTGACTTCTCTTCTCCTCCACCGGTCTCCTGTTGCTCGGCCCCTCCCCTGTTCAGCTTGTAATCTTTGTTCTTTCTTTACTTTTCTGTTGTTTTGCTTGTATATGTTCCTGCCCAACTTGCAATGACTGCACCTAGCCGCGTGGGAGTAGATAGCCCATCCCTTTGCATCCCTCTGGGTTTCTCTCTTTTTTTCCTGTTGGGTTTTTTCAGGAGCGTATCCTTGCCAAAAGGCGCGTGGGGAGTGACCCTCAAAATTGCATTGAATATTGAAGCCGAGTCGTGTGACTGTGAGGACTACACGACTGTGCCCCGACTTTGTCTCCGGAGCATTCATTATGTAGCGTTTCTTTCCCGTATTTCACAAACGTCAATGTGAAATATTCCTCGACAGGACCCCAAGGTGCGACCACCACCACCTTCTGGTGTACAACCTGAGCATACGCATGCTCTCTGCACTCTCAGGACCGCCCACTGTCAGCGGGGCGCGCAACTCCCGGAAAAAAAACTTTTTGAATCGTGTCAGTTGCATTTTGACAGTGTTGAGGGGGTTTCAACCTTGGAAGTAGTTTTTGTAAAAAAGGCAAGGCCACTACACTCCTTCATGTCAGGGCCTGCCTGTCAGGGTAGAGACTGCTGACCGGTGCTGTCAGTGCGGTACCGGTTCATCCCTAACCAGGGTGCCCGCGAGGGGGAGAGGATTTGGCCCGGGTAAAGAACCAGATAGGGTTTCCAGACCTTCTATGAACAGGGGCCTGACTCCATCAATAATTCAATGTGCTCACCTCAGCTCAATGTTCGCAAACCAGTGGGACCGTGTATGTGGACAACTGTGTCAGGGAAAGAGAAAGCTTTTGTTTGCACAGGACAAGTGCATGTAGAGAGGGAGAGAGAGAGGCGGAGGAGGAGAGAGAGAGAGAGAGAGAGAGAGAGAGAGAGAGAGAGAGACATACATGCCTGTATAGGACACTGCCTCAGTCCCAGTTCTCAGTACCACCATGCATGTTCAGCACATGCACATCAGAAAGTTGATGTGCCAAAACCAGGACAGACAATGGTGACAACCCGATGCCACGATCCACCGTCTCGCTTTCTAGAGTCGATTGCATCCATTCTTTGCCATTAATTAATGGTAATGAAGTTCCGGGAGCTCAATGTAGAACAGCGCTTTCAGGATCCATGTGTGTTCAAATGTGCGTCACCACCATTATCTCACCACTGCCCCCTGCCCCGCTGCCCTGTGGCTGTACAGATCTCATAACCAATCAGTTTGCAGTGTGTGTGTGTGTGTGTGTGTGTGTGTGTGGTGTTAGTCATTTGGTTATTGCCTCCAGCCCCTCGCTGCTCTCCACGAACAATGACGATGCAGCGATACAGTTACAGCATCCAGCGCTGGCTAGGGTAATTCTAGCCCACAGACAAGAATCTGCTGTCTGCCGACGGGTGTCACAGCTGTGTATGGGCTGGTGACGGTGGTGACAAATGCTATTGGTCTCGAACCAAGCCGCAAAAAAACCCTCCAAGAGCCGCTTTCCGATCCTCGAGTCCTTTCACCGCCGAAAAACCGTCAGGAAATGACCTCAGAGCGAGGTGCCTTGCAGGTAGACGTGTTGAAGGAGTAATCCAATGGGGCCGTGTCGCCGTTGTTTTCTTTACTGCAAATTCGAGCCGCGGGCCTATTTTATTGCGTCTATCTAGGCCAGAGTCAGAGTGAGGGTAATCAATCAGCCGAGCAGCAGGGCTGACCTGCCTGCATGCTGATCAGGTACAAGCTGATCAGATAAAACAGACCTGTATCAAGACCTGAAGAAAATAGGCTAAAGGGAGGCAACGAACTGTATCAGGGGTCACAAAAAACAATCCTTAGTGGATAGTAGCCTCAGATATGGATAACATTATGTCAATTTGTCCCACTTATATACAAAAAAAAGATTTTTTAGATGGGATATAGGGGGGAGGTGGGCATTTGACTCCCAGACAAAATGTATTGGGTTCATTCCCCAATGTCTGCACTTCGGATGAAAGCTAAATATTAATAGTAAATAGGAGCAGTATGCTGCTCCCTCGTTTTTTGCTGATTGTGAGAATATAAAAAATCTTTCCCTAATCCATCCAACTATTTTGCATGAAATCCTTAATTTCCCCTTAATTCCACCTCAATAGCGATTAAATCCTCTTCACCAAGGACTGGTATTAGGGTGAATCACTGTTTTTAAAACAAACGGTGCATTCAGCACACCTCTCCAATATCACCAATACCCACCAGGTTTCCTGCAAAGATCAGAGGACCATCATACTGTGGATATGCAGATAAAGTGTGCAGATAAACTGAACAAGGTCCACGAACACCAAAGAACACATTACCCATAATTACCGCGCACTCCCCCATCGACTGCCAATCATCCAAGAGGAGTCTGTTCTCCACCGGCCTGTGAATATTCATTGCGTTAGTCAACTAATGAACTTCCTGTACTTGGGGAAGCTCGGTTTTCTCGTGGGCCGTATCAGTGCACTGTATAACGGTGGACCCGTTGTAGTAATTGTAGTAGTCGCAGGTGAGGTTGTAGTAGGTAGTGGTCACTCTACTCCCTTACGTGTGTACATGGGAGCTAATTGTATGCTCACCTCGCATCATGCCTCTTACATCATTAATCGGGGTCCGCTGAAGCATAGTTGGGTCCTTTACATCTACCGAGTATGAAACTCGTTTGTGATTCTTCTGACGATGTCACGCTTCAAGGAGTGTTTGGGAAATGAGCTTGCGGTTCGAGCAATGCATGTGTGCGTCTATTCCCTCACGTGCAACTCCTGCTGTTAAATATAATATGTATGGTTTAGGAGGGGGTCGGTGGGTGTTCGATCCCCAATGTCCTCAGCCTCCCTGTAGGCATCCTTGAGCAAGATGCCTCACCCCGATCTGCTCCTTCATGTATCCCAAATTCACTGTAAGTCGGATAAAAGTGACTTGCCAAATGACTAAATAGTAAAACAGTAAACAGGGTTTACATAATGCATGCTATACACTTCTAGTCACAGGGTCTAGCAACATGTGTGCGTCGGTGCTCTTGTTGCTCTTAAGTTCCTACCTTGCCTTATGGATATGTATCGACGGTTGGCCGCCATCAGCACCACCTGCGGATGGCTCTCCTCCAGATCAAACAGCTCATCCTTCCCCGGCTTGGAGCAGCGTCCGGACCTCAGGGTGCCGGTGGGGCCCATGGGCGACAGATACTTCCCCTCGCAGTCTTTGAACGCCAGCTTGCCGCACTTCAGCTCCAGTGTGAACGCCGTCGCCCTGCTGCTTGCCGCCACCAGCTTCCCGTCGTTGCCCAGGAAACGGCCGTCGCAGGTCTTGAGGCAGTACTTGCCGTCCCGGTACACCATGGTCAACAGCGCCTCCACGCCCCACGGGATGTTCCGGTCCACGGCCACCTCGCCGTCCTCCGTCGCGAGGTGGGCGTAGCGCCTGCGGGCGACGGACAGCAGGTTGAACTGCGGGTGGAGCGCCAGGTGCAGCACCCACAGCTCGGCGTCGGTGATCGCCTGGGCGAAGCCAGACAGGTAGTCGCGGGAGCCGCCGAAGAAGCGCAGGTGCTGCTCGGACTGCAGCGCCCAGCGGCCGTCCGACTGTGCCACGATGAGGAAGCGGCAGTCGGAGTTGCGGCCGTCTGCCTCACAGGTGATCCTGCCGTCCTTGTCGGAGGCCAGGTAGCGGCCCAGGTGGCTGCGCAGGTAGACCACTTGGCCGTCCTGGGACTCCTGCTCCAGGGTCCAGATCTGCTTCTTCTTCAGGCTGGGCGCCGAGGCGTTCACCTGGAAAAAAAACAGCAAGCAAACGCACATTGAGCCATGGTGGAATGGGTCACCTCACTTTGAATCTCGCAGCTTTGTGTTTGAGAGTGTTGTTGCCGTGTCCTGCCCAATAAGGCTCCTTAAAGGTAGGAGATGACACCAACAATGCCATGGTTAGGAAGGATCTCTGCCTATCCAATAGCCTCCTATAGTCAGTGGTCGCCCGGATGTTCAGTGCTATATTGCATGGCATATGCTTGTACCTTAAAACCAAAGGCCTCAGCGGTCAGGTAGCGGCTCTCATAATTGATGAGGCCAAACTGCAGCTTCAAGGGGCGATTCCCATTAGCAGGCATGGTGACCTGCAATCCAGCAGCAGCAGCAGCGCAGAATAGTAGACGAGAAAGAGGGAGAGGTTAAAAAAAACCTCAAAAAAGTTGTCAGGGAGGCGGTGAGACCACCAGAGAGCGATGAAATGAGAAAGGCAGAAAGACAGGAAATCAATTCATTACAGTACAGTACAGTATATAACGCACTCACCAGACCACAGACCACTACCCAATCCCACCCTCTTCCTCCACCCTCCTACAACCTCTGACTCCTTTCTACGACATTTTTTCCAGCCTCCTAATT
>JAOPHQ010003638.1:0-2500 GCA_030340625.1 Merluccius polli | reverse complement strand
TTCCTCTCTCGTTCTTCTTCTACTATCTATTTGTAATCCCGCACACATCCACGCAGGTCTGTCTGCCTCTCTCTCTCTGTTTTCCTGTCTCTCTGTCTGCCTGCCTCTCTGTCTGCCCGTCTGTCTTTCTGTCTCTATGTCTGTCTGTATGTCTCTGTCGGTCGGTCGATCTGTCTGCCTGCCTCTCTTTCTGTTTCCCTGTCTCTCTGTCTGCCTGCCTCTCTGTCTGCCCGTCTGTCTTTCTGTCTCTATGTCTGTCTGCCTGCCTCTCTTTCTGCCCGTCTGTCTTTCTGTCTCTATGTCTGTCTGTATGTCTCTGTCGGTTTGTCTGTCTGTCTGTCTGCCTCTCTCTCTCTGTTTCCCTGTCTCTCTGTCTGCCTGCCTCACTTTCTACCTGGCTGTCTTTCTGTCTCTATGTCTGTCTGTACGTCTCTCTCTCTCTGTTTCCCTGTCTCACTGTCTGCCTTGCCTCTCTTTCTGCCCGTCTGTCTTTCTGTCTCTATGTCTGGCTGCCTCTCTCTGTTTTCCTGTCTCTCTGTCTGCCAGTCTATCTTTCTGTCTCTGTCTGTCTGTCTGTCTCTCTGTCTGTCTGTCTGCCTGTCTGTCTGTCTCTCAATCTGCCTGTCTTTCTGTTCTTGAGCTAAACCCTCCTCGACTACATCAAGGATCCTGTGGTATCCTTTCCACAACCTCTTCCCCTTAAAGTGCCGTCACGAACTGCGTCACATGGTCAATTAGCCCTCGGACTGTTTATCTTAAACTAACCAATAACTACGAACAGGACAAACAAAGGCGTAACATTACAGCCCACCAGATAAACATCGGCGGGTTTCTCTCTCGCGTTTTCTCTGATTTCCAGAGAAAGGAGAGAAGAAAAAAAAAGCGGCGCATTGCTGGCGAAACGAACACCGTTCAGACTTCAGAGCCCGGATGGCCGTTTCTCGACCAAACCAAAAAGGACTCAAACGTTTCTCCAGCGGCGGCGGTATCCGTATTATTCCCCACCGCCGGGGGCCCGCACACCCGCCCCTCTCCGGTGGGGAGGCACCGTGAACATGTAACGTATAAATTGATTGGACTGTAACAGTTTGAAACAAGGGGGCCTGTTCCTGGGGGCCTCTGGAGGGGGGGGGGGGGGACTTCAAAGGGGGCCCCCTCCGACAACTTTTATGTGGCGCTGGCGCAGCCATCGGATGGGGAGACTTTGACTGTGTCGTAAGCCCCGGCGAGAAAGAAAAAAGAAAAAAAAACCCGTTGGACGTTGAGACCCATTATGACAGAATCCAATAAAGTCTATAATACGTACAGCCGCGGCCCCGCGCACGGTGATTATAACATCATTCAGCTGTTACCACCGTATCTGCGGCGCTTTATTTATGTCTGGAAAACTCACGGCAAAACCCCTGCCCTGCCCACTCGTCACGTGTCTGTCTGCCCGCCTGCCTGCCTGCCTGCCTGCCTGTCTGTCTGCCTGTCTGTCTGTCTGTCTGTCGGTCTGTAAGGTCTGTAATACCTCGCTCAGCCTATTCTATCCTTTCCCCCCCCCGGGGGCCGGGTCTCACCCGTTGGGCCGCCGCTGTCCAGGGGTCCGGGGTTCGATTCCCGGGGTCAACCCATGTTGAATATTAATGCACATAATTTCCTTGTTCTTTCTTTCTTTCTTCTTTCTCTATCTCTCTCTCTCTCCGAGTTTCTTGCATCCCCCCCCCCCCCCACTTCCTGTCCATAGGGACATGCTTCCTGGACAGACAGGATAGGGGGGCATAGGGGGGGGGGGGGGGGGGGGAGAAAGTTGATCTCAGGTCTCTGCTGTCAACCTCTGATGAACACAAAGTCGCACACATGCATAGGCTGCCCCATCACAACTCTCTCCCTCTCTCTCTCTCTCTCTCTCTCTCTCTCTCTCTCTCTCTCTCTCTCCTCTCTCTCTCTCTCTCTCTCTCTCTGACCAAACCACACAGCCCTTTTCCTATTCTATCTCTCACACACACACACACACACACACACATACACACATGCACATATGCCCACATACACACATGAATGCGCACACACATGCATGCACTCACACACATGCACACATACATGCACACACATGCACACACACACATAGACATACACGCACATACACATACACATACACACACGCACACACACGCACACACACACAATCTGACCTTTGTTCTGTGCTGCCGACGCGCACGCTCGCAGGCGGCAGCGGCGGCGGCGGCGGCGGTCGGTCCCCAGAGCCGCCACTAGGAGGCGGTATGGGGCTGCGCGCCGCGGCGGCGTCCTAATGGGACTGTGTATGTTTAGGGAGCTAAGATTGATGCATGGTTTTGTCAGCGTTGGTGCCTGCGAGACTGCATATGAGCGGGGAGACAGAACTATTTTTAATCGCTTCTTTTTTCCCCCCCTTTCTTTTAAATGACTTGTGCCTGGTTATGGGAAGGATATTTCTCAGATGTGGGGGAGTCAACCCAATTACATACGCGGAAGT
>JAOPHQ010003637.1:10000-27500 GCA_030340625.1 Merluccius polli | reverse complement strand
ACACACACACCACACACACACACACACACACACACACACACACACACACACACACACACACACACACACACACACACACACACTAAGAACCAGCAAAACACATCGGTGGGGATGTGTGCTTTTTACCTTTTTTGATCCAATTTTAAAGCAACAAATGCAGGAAAGAAATTGAGTGGATGTATGAGCAAAGTCAACTAATCCATTGTTAGCCTCGTTCGAAGAATTCTGCCTAATATTGAAACAAAACCACTTTGTTGAACCTTTTTTAAACATGATGTATTGCTTCTCTCACAGAATTGGAAAAGACGCGACTGTTCAGCCATGCTGTTGTTGTAGCCTGTGTTTAGTGCTTTATTATGACTGGGAGCAGGACAGTCTGTCTTACTAGAAGTGCTCTGTGTGAGAGACGAGTCTAGTCCAGCGTGCCTCGAAAACAAGACCGGCGCTAAGAGGAACTAGGAAAGTCTGCATAAGGATGTGGATTGTTCCTTGTCTGATCCTTCTTGTTATATCCTTTTTACAGTCACAAATCATACAAACAAAAAAAATCTATCTTTTTTTTTTTTTAATATGATTTGGTCATATATGTTTTATGACATACTGTGGTGGTGGTTTCTCTACCCTGCCACCCGGGGCCTGCAATGTCTATGGAGGCCATGATGCTAAGCCTCCATTTTGCCATTTTCCAGCCCATTCCATTTTGTTTAGCTTCTAGTTCTGTTCAGCAGAGGCCAAAATATAAAAGATGGAGAGTGGCAGGTTTGAACCATAAAGAAGTCCACTAACACTAGGGTTTCAATGCTGAATGGAGAAATTATTTCGGATGTATTGTTTTGGGTATATATGGCTATAGGTTATCCTTCCACTGTAATTTAGCAACTACACATTTTGTGTTTGGTTTTGGTGAGGATTGGACATGATTTGTAGGGATATGGCATATTTCAGGGACAGTAGGTCACCTAACCAGGAGATGAGAAGTTTAAAAGCCTCTGATTTTTCCCCCTCTGTGTAGGAGCCATCGGAGGAGCCTATCACTGTCACCCAGACCACGCGTACGGAGAGGAGAGCGACAAGGTAAGAAGGCACAAACCCAACCTAGTGTTATTACTTGATAACTTGATCCCAACACTATGCGGGCCGCGAGAAGCAGAGCTCCATGTTGGTAGTCTGTTTGTCAGCTGCCAGGAAGCGTTGGCCCTGCCTGGACTGAGGCTAGAGCTGGTCAGTTAATCGAGTTTTGATTGTGATTACGATCTGGGCCTCCCACGATCATGGATACCAGAAAATGGAAACAAACCGATTACAGTAGAACTCAGTTTAGAATATGTTTTTTCTTGAGCTGGAGCTTCAACTTTACGACACAGAGCTGGTTGAGCTAACGTTAGCTCACTCTAAAAAAAACATTTACTTGTTCCAGAGATATTTAAGCATTCTGTGCCAACAATGACCTTAAAGTCATTATTTTCCATAATATATCAAATCAATGAATAGTCGTTATTATATTAATCGCGATCTCAACCTTGACCCAAATAATCGCGATTAATGTTTTGGCTGTGATGATGATGCTGGAGTGGTAGGAGGATATCCCATGAGCACAGGGTCAAGAAATGACCCCCAGACACGCGTTCACAACAACTAGCACAGGCACATGGACCTGATCCAGGAACCGGGCCGAGTCTGTGTGGCCAGGCTGGTCACCGCTCTCTCCATAGAAGAAGAGGAAGGTGTGCTTCGGTGTCGCTCTGTTTTTTTTAGACATGCTTTAATATAGGATAAATAACATTACTGCTCTTGTGGCAATCCTGATTTCTGTGGATCATTTGCTGAACAGTGGAAGATATGACTAGTCCGCTTCTAGCATTGGAAAACAGGGTCAGAAGGCACTTACTGCGCAGCTTGTGGGAAAGGAACCGTCTTTTATAACGTGTGTGTGTGTGTGTGTGTGTGTGTGATAGAGAGTAGACTGGGCCTCTCTGTATTTTGGTTCTAACTATTGTAGTGTTGACGGGAAAACCAGAACAGCTGCTCCTAGCACTTCCTCTGTGTGTGTGTGTGTGTGTGTGTGTGTGTGTGTGTGTGTGTGTGTGTGTGTGTGTGTGTGTGTGTGTGTGTGTGTGTGTGTGTGTGTGTGTGCGCGCGCACGTGCCCGTGCGTGTGTGTGCACGCTCGCTCCACTGGGTACAGAGTGAGAATGTACGAGGGTGTGTCTGTCCTCTCTCTGTGTTGCAGGGTGAACGTCCAGTTAGCGCTAGTGGTGGTGGTGGAGGTGGCTTTATGTGAGCGGTGCCAGTGTGGACATAATGAAAGCCACCAGGAGGCTGTGTGCCCCCCACCCCCCTGCTGTGAACACTGCAGAACGTAATGGCTGCTGCAGAACAGCACAGAATGTTTTTGTACTCTGTTAGGAGTGACTTGTTCTTTCTGCGTATGTGCGTGTGCGTCTGTGTGTGTGTGTGTGTGTGCATGTGCGTCTGTGTGTGTGGGCATGTGCGTCTGTCTGTGTGGGCATGTGCGTCTGTCTGTGTGTGTGTGTGTGTGTGTGTGTGTGTGTGTGTGTGCGTGCGTCTGTGTGTGCGTGCGTGTGCGTCTTGTGTGTGTGTGTGGGCATGTGCGCCTGTGTGTGCATGTGCGTCTGTGTGTGTGTGTGGGCGTGTGCGCCTGTGTGCGTGGGATGGCCCCTGGTGACGAAAGTACGTCAGCAAATTTTCTCTTTACATTTCGTCGCAAGTGTCTTTAGAACAGGCGTGTGTGTGTGTGTGTGTGTGTTGCAGAAATTCCCAGTCCCTATGAATATTGCGTCTCATTGAACACAGACAGACGCACAGACACACAGGCGCACACACACACACGTGGTGTCTGAGGCTGCCACCACTCCCACTAACACAGGCGGACAAGCCCATCAAACTTTCATACTAATGGGCGACGCTCTCTGCATGTGTTCAGACAGGCGGCCAGTGCATGCATGTATGTATGCGCACGCGCGTGTGTGTGTGTGTGTGTGTGTGTGTGTATTTTTCTTGTCTCTTTAGATTTCAGGCCTGCGGGGGGGGGGGGCAAGAAGGCAGACATACAGACAGACAGACACCAGGGGGGGGGAGGGTAGGGGGACAAAGGCAGACAGACAGACACCAGAGAGGGGGGGGCATGTGGCGTATCTGAAGGGAATAGAAGGGAGCACTGAGGGGTGCGATGGGGGGAGGGAGGGAGTGACTCTAGGCATGGCTTGGAGATGAAAACGGGCACAGAGACTGTCCCGGGGGGGGGGGGGGGGGGGGGGGTTGCGGTGTGTGTGTGTGTGTGTGTGTGTGTGTGTGTGTGTGTGTGTGTGTGTGTGTGTGTGTGTGTGTGTGTGTGTGTGTGTGTGTGTGTGTGTGTGTGTGTGTGTGTGTGTGTGTGTGTGTGTGTGTGTGTGTGGGGTTACTGGTAGGGCGTGATGACAGGAGCAGAGGGGGAGAGAGAGAGAGGGTGGGGGAGGGGCGATGGCTGGTGCCCACCTTCCCATGGAGAAATGTGCCCGAGTCGCCTGATGCCCGGCGTTTAAATGTGTTGAATGTCACATTCAAAAGGAGGATAAGCTTGTTGTTCAATCTGAAAGTGAGATCCCTTTGAAGGCTTACAGCTGCAGAAAGAAAGGAGAGATCTCATGTCATTCAAAGCGTTGCATTAGATTATTTATTGACTTCCTACTCAGTACTTTTGATGACAGCGGGACCGAATTGCCACAGTAGTTAACAATTTTAATGTTTATTTTATTTCATTCAAATGTGAAGGGAACAATGTCATTCTGTATTCACTCTTATTTGACCTTAATGCATTCCTTGTTTTCTTGTGGGTTGTTGAACAACCCGTCGACGCAACCAGTCTCCTTGGCCTACACCGGTGGCTACCACACTTCAAATCCTTTATGACAAATTATCGTTTTGGTCCGAGGACTAAGCCTGTGTTTATTATTGTGTGCACAACGCTCAGCCAACGACACACACTTTTAAAAATGGAAAGTTCTGCAATTCCAATGACGTCCCATTGAAGCTGACCCCAATGCCCAACGCTTGCATAACAACTTTTCAGAATAAAAGCCTCTGAATCAGTTCAGGCATTTGAATGCAGGGCACCCACCGCACGGCCTGCTAAAGTCATATGGTTCCTAGACCAGGCGCTGGACTCGGAGTGTATTCAATAGCAGGCTAACAACGTAAGTGCATTAGCACTGTCCGACACAGATCCTGTTTTGGTTCTTTCCCTTGGTCTCTCTCCCACTCGCGGTCACTCTCTCTCTCCGGCTCTCCCTCCCTCCCAACACGGCTCAATCAATGGTCACCTTTTGTGAACCCTCCTCAAACACAACCGCTCTCGGCGTGAACACGATTTGAAAGCAATGACCTTAAAACCACTTTATTCATGCGACTATGCGCATCGGTCAGTTCACCCCCCCCCGATCGATGACCGCCGAAGATATTAGACGGAGCGTTTTTGGCGCCCGGCCCTGAATTTAGGCCGCGGTTAACGGACTCCAACAAGTGCTTCGGGGGGAGGCGTGTGTATCGAGGGCGAGCGGCCGGCGTCACTCGAGACTCCGACACGGATCTCTCCCCAGAGCCGTGTGGCCCGTCGTGGCGCCTCACATGCACACGCACACATACACACGCACACGCACACACGCACACAAGAGTCGCGGTGTGTCATCCTAAGCCACGGCCCAAATCTGATCCATCGCTTTTGGGCCCCCATAGGCCCTGCGGCTCCACAGAGTCCCCCATCCTCCATGTCCGCCTCCTCACTCGCTCCCACCACCACCTTTCATCCATCCAACTGTCACTTTTCCTTGTTCCCCCCCCCCCACCCCCCGTTTGATCCTCCCCTCCTCTCATTCGCCCCATCCTATCGAATTGCCCACTTCACTCTGGACTGAGTGAGGTCATTGTTATCATTACTAGTTCCCTTTAAGCAGGCTAAGCTTTGGTCAAATACGATGCCAAATGGGGGCCGGAGCTAATTTGTTTGTGTGGGTGTGTGTGTATCTATGTGTGTGTGTGGGGGGGGGGGGGGGAGAAGGGATTTGAGGACCTAGCCGTTAATGCAGTTAATAGTTCTGCTTTTTGGAGCTACAGAAATCACCTCTGAGCGTACTGGTATGCTGCAGAACAGTGGCAGCTACGTGTGTGTTGTGTTGTGTGTGGTGTTGTGTGTGTGTGTGTGTGTGTGTGTGTGTGTGTGTGTGGTGTGGTGTGTGTGTGCACGCGTGTGTGTTAGCCTGCTCTCCAGCTGTTTCCTCTTAGCTAACACGCTGCTCTCAAGGCTTCTGAGAGTTGCGTGTGCTGCGAAACAGAAAAAGTCTTGAGACGCTGAGTCATTTTAATCGCACTTTTTAAAACGTCCTCCCACACAGAAGGAAAGCCGGGGGAGGGGGCGGAAAGGGGCCAAGAAGTGAGATATAACTATACAATAACGGCGTACAGCGACATCCCTTTGTACTAGGGCCGAGCCACTAATCAAAATATTATCCAAATCGCAATATCCGAATCACAGGATTGATGAGGGTAAAATGTGTAAATGCCAATTTGAAACGCCATTATAAATGATAATAAAGTACCGTCGTGCCGCAGAGATGCCCTGGCCTACAAATGTTTTTCTCCAGATGTAAGAAAACATCATGATTTGAATACTTTTTTCCATGACAATGAAAACTGTGACACAAAAATGATCATTCCCACTAATAGTGGATCATATTTTTTTTCACCATATCTTTCAGCCCTACTTTGTACGACTCTGAGTAAAAAAAACAACAACGGTGGCTAACAGATGTGGGTGTGTGTGGGTGTGTGGGTGTGTGTGTGTGTGTCCATGGCTCACGCAGAGCAGAAGGTCTAGGACTCCTCACTCTGCCAGTAAGGGAGGTGACTCACGGCTGAGTGGCGGAGACTGGAAACGGCTCCATCGCAACTCGTTTAAACTCAACAGGGCCGACTGCATTGTTCAGCTGTGTGCGTTTCCAGACACCTCCTTTTCACTGCTGCATCTCTTTGGAAATGCCTTTCCGGTTCTGGGTTGTGTCATCATATACAAAATGTGTACACGCATGTGATGCCATTGCGTCACCCGCCCCCCCACCCCCGCCCCCACCCCACCCCTCTCTGTGTCACAAGTATTGGCTTAGTTCACACACAGATATGCAACACATGATGCACACCTTTACAGGAAACGCTGTGAGTCAGAGTAGGAAGGCTTGTGTTGTGTGATGACACACAACACCGAGGATTGTTGGCAGTAACAGGAACCTGAGGCGCGATCATACCGCTTTGATGCCTGTGGGTTTGCCCCGACGCTCGGCGTGCTAACCCAACCTGTTTTGCCCGTCCCTCCTCTACCGCCTGTACCTCTCCTCCCTCTCTGCCTCTCTCCGACTCCCTCTACCTCCTCTACTCTACCTCTCCTCCTCACACTCTACCTCTCCACCTCCTCTACCTCCTCACTCTCTACCTCTCCACCGTCTAACTCTCCACCCTCTACCTCTCCACCTCCTCTGCCTCTCCACCTCCTCACTCTCTACCTCTCCACCCTCTAACTCTCTACCCTCTACCTCTCCGCTCGCTACCTCTCCACCTCCTCTACCATCTCCTCTACCTCTACCTCTCCACCCTCTCCCTCCACCCTCTACCTCTCCACCTCCTCTACCTCCTCACTCTCTACCTCTCCACCCTCTAACTCTCTACCCTCTACCTCTCCACTCTCTACCTCTCCACCTCCTCTACCACCTCCTCTACCTCTCCACCCTCTCCCTCCACCCTCTACCTCTCCACCTCACTCTCTACCTCTCCACCCTCTACCTCTCCACCCTCTAACTCTCTACCCTCTAACTCCCCACTCTCTACCTCTCCACCTCCTCTACCTCTCTACCTCCTCTACCTCTCCACCCTCCACCTCCTCTACCCTCCACCTCCTCTACCTCTCCACGCTCCTCTACCTCTCCACGCTCCTCTACCTCTCCACCCTCTACCTCCTCTACCTCTCCCTCCTCTACCTCTCCACCATCTACCTCTCCATCCTCTCCCTTTCCACCCTCTACCTCTCCACCTCCTCTACCTCTCCACCTCCTCTACCTCTCCACCTCCACAGAACGAGGACAGCCCCAGCCCCAAGCGCCAGAGACTGTCCAGCCAGTCCGTCCTCGAGCAGCTGACCTCCGCCGCCCCACCTCCCCCTACGCCCTCTCCACCCATCCGGCCCTGGGAGCTGGGGCACCCTAGTCGCAGGCCGCCCCCACCCCCACCCCCCACCCTCACCCCGCCTTCCACCAGGAGAGGTGTCTCACGCCCGGCCGCCACAGACGCAGGTAAGATGGGAGAATACAAATAAATATATTTTAAAAAAAATATTTGAATTGTAATTTATTATGACTGAATGCTGTAGTTGAGCTCTGTTGCCTGTGATTGGTGAAGCGTTTCAGACTAAGCCTTGTGGCTCATCTCTCTCTTATCCCCCTCCAGCCCCCCCAGCGAGGCGTCAGCGCGGCCCGCCCGGCCAGACCCTCCCGCCACCCCCCCCTCCAGCTTCACCACCAGCAGAACCAGCACCAGCACCCCTCCCCCCAGGGCCCCGGCGCCCGCCTCTCCCCCTCGGACCTCCAGAACGAGAACTACCACCACCACCCGCCTCCCCCGCCGCCGCTGCCCCCCCCACTCCGCCGCCGCCCCCACGGCGCACCACACCTACGCACACGCCTCCTATGGCCAGCCGTCCTCCGCCGGGTCCGGAGGCGCGCCGCCCCTCCCGGCCGAGGAGCCCAGGGCCTTCCACCCCCCGACGCTGTCCTCGCGCATGCTGCACCCAGCCGCTCACCACCATCACCACCACCACCCCCCCCCTGCACCCCCATCACCACCACCACCACCACCACACTCCTCACCCTCACCACCACCCGCATCCTCACCAGCACCATGCGGCGCAGCAGCAACAAGGAGCCATGGTTCTGGACTTGCACGAGCAGGTATGTGTGTTAGGCCTTCCTGTGTGTGTGTGTGTGTGTGTGTGTGTGTGTATTCAGGATGGGGGGGGGAATTGACTCATGCGAGGATTTGCGATGAGATTCTTGGCTTCTGCAATACTTGTGTTATCGTTTTTGTCTTCTTTTTTTAAAGCCAGAAACCAATTAATCATACCATTCTACAGAGGGCCATCTATATTCGCCTAAAGTGAATTTGTTTTAGCTACGTTCTGTTCTGTTTGGCCACGTTCATAAAAAAAACAATGATGGACCCAAACCCCAAAGTTAAACCACAACAAAGGTCAAAATTGCACAAAAAAATCTATTATTGCATCGCAATATTTCCAGCAATATTTCCAGAATCAAAACAGAATCGGAATACATATTTTCATACTCCAGGCTGCACTTGAAAATAAGAATTTTGTTTTTAATTTGCTTGCCTGGGTAAATAAAGGTTAAATAAAAATAAATAAAAACATATCGTATCGGCACTCAAAAATCGATGTAATATCGTGTCATCGGGTCCATGCCGATCCCCATCCCTTGTGTGTAAAAACATGTGCTTTTGTGTGTGTGTGGGTGGGTGTGCTGACGGGTTGCTGGCTTTCTCCTCGTGTTGCAGCTGCAGCAGCAGGCCAGCGTCCCTGTGTCCTACACGATGACCCCGGTGCCCCCGCACGGCCTGGCCGGCCCGCTGTGCAGCGGTCAACACATTCCCCCTGCCTGCTCCTCTCAGCAGCAGCAGCAGCAGCAGGTTCCTAGCTGCAGCGTGGTGTTCAGCACGGGCCAGCACTACCACCCGGTGAGCAGCGCAGCAACACTCTGCCGTCTGTCAGCCCACAGTCACAGTCCACCCCCTGTAGTTCACCCTACATGAATAGATATATTCTGTAGGCTGTACTGTATAGACCAGTGTTTCTCTAATGGGGGTACTACACGTACCCCTAGGGGTACTTTGAAGGATTGCAAGGGGGTACGCAGAAAAGTCTGAAAACAAGGAGAATCTGTAAAAAAGATGTAGCTAGAAATGTCTGTGGATTTTGGTCCACTATGTCTGCACCGCTGATCTGGAAAATGTGGATGCGTACATTTTTATTGTACTTGAATATGTGTTCCCCACAGAAGACGATTCATATTTTGTGTACCACGATACACATGTTTTACCTCCACACAAATATTTCACGATCCACAAGTACATATTTTTCACTTGTCTATGTGTGGGTCGTGAAATAGCTGTGGATATAATTTTACAAAGCACAAGTACAAAATATTTGTGGATCATGCTACACACAATGTGAATTGTCTTCTGTGGCATACGAATAATAAAGTCCAATTCAAATGTCCATAGTTTTGTGCTGGTCAAAGGGGTACTTGGCTGAACAAATATCTTTGAGGGGGTAGTCAGTCAAAAATGTATGAGAACCACTGATGTACACAACACAACCTCCAGACCCGCTGGCCCCCCCAATGGCTGCTTTTGGGTGATGGCCTCCCTCTAGTGGCGAGCGGCGGCACAGCCTTGTCGGGAGTGGGCAAACCGTCGACTCTAACCATCTGTCTGCACCCTTCGTCCGTCCTCCCTACAGATGCTGCAGGCGTGCTCCGTGCAGCACCTGCCTGTGCCCTACGCCTTCCCCTCCCTGCTGTCCAGCGACCCCCAGTTCCTGCTGCCTCCCCCGCCACACCTCTCCCCCCACCCCGCCCACCTGCCACCGCCCGGACCCTTCCTGCCCTTCCAGGCCCAGCAGCCCCGCTCGGTGAGTTCACACGCACAGACGTTATTATTATTGTTATATATTATATAATATATATAACCATCCTAGTATATCATTTTTAATTGTTAACATACAATTTTGATATTTTTTGTTAATATAAAGCACTTTGAGCTGCAATTTATGTATTACAGGTCCTAAAAGGTACTAAATAAATACAGATTGTTATGCTTTACAACTGAAATATAACCAAGGTATATTAAAATACTATTGGCTGATAATTTTTTTTCGATAATGGGCGCTTTTTTTGTTATATTTAAATGCACATTATTATTAAATGCCATGTTATTATTCAATTAAATATATTCTGATGGCATATGATTACTATTATTGTGACATGTACTGAGACGGAGCTTGTCCTCCACAGCCCTTGCAGAGGATCGAGAACGAGGTGGAGCTGCTTGGCGAACAGCTGTCAGTGGGCGGGGGCTACAGCTACCCCCACCACCCCCACCACCACCCCCACCATCACCACCACCACCACCAGCAACACCAGCAACACCAGCATCACCACCAGACCCCCTCCACCCCCCTGCAGTTCCTCTCTCACCACGACCCCATGTCGCAGGAGCTGTTCACCGTGGTGAGCATGCACACACACACACACACACACACACACACACACACACACACACACACACACACACACACACACACACACACACACACACACACACACACACACACACACACACACACACACACACACACACACGAACGCAGGCGCAGACACACACACACACACACACACACACACATTACTGGTCTAGCACACAAACACATGCAAATATACAAACCATACATCTGTATATCAACCTATTCAAGTTGGCATGATGATAAAAAAATCTAACCACAAAATCATCTTGTATCTGTAACAGTGATCTCATATGTATATATATATATATTTTTTTTTTTGTTTATTCCACAGCCCTATCCCCACTTCATGCCTCGGCGAATCACAGGCCGGCGCTACCGCTCCCAGCACACGGTGCCCCCGTCGCCCTATCACCCCAGTTTCCTGCCCTACGTCCTGTGAGTGAGACTCCCACTTCCTGTTGCACGCGCAATGTGTTCAGTGGCCCCCCCCCCGCTTCACGGACCATGAAATCTAAAGATTGTGTTAAAAATAAACAGAGAGGTGGTGGGGGTTGGTTGCCATGACGTTGTCCATTGCTGATTCTAATCTCCAGTTCTAACCACTATCCTTCTCTCTTTCTTTCTTTCTTTCTTTGTGTGTGTGTGTGTGTGTGTGTGTGTGTGTGTGTCGGGGGCCCCTCAGCTCCATGCTCCCCGTGACCCCCACCGTGGGCCCCACCATCAGTCTGGAACTGGACGTGGACGAAGGAGAGGTGGAGAACTATGAGGTGGGCCGCAGCATTCCTGCTTAGCCGAAACGCACTCCACCGTGTCTTATTCCTCGCCGCTCCATCGTAACCCTCACCCTCTAATGTTTATGCGACTCTCGCAGGCGCTGCTGAACTTGGCCGAGCGTCTGGGAGAGGCGAAGCCCCGCGGCCTGACCAAGGCCGACATAGACCAGCTACCGTCGTACCGCTTCAACCCCAGCAACCACCAGTCTGAGCAGACCATGTGAGTACAGGCACACACACACACACACACAGGTGTACAGGGCTCCACAGTGCGACCATTTCGCTCGCATATGCGAGTAAAAACTCTGATGTGCGAATGTGAATTTGGTTTGTTCAAAACATCACATTACAGTCGCATACTTTTGCTTTGCTGAAAACAAGAATGCGCACAGAATCGCATTAACAATTCAAGCTCAGTTGGAAAATGGATGTCCAGCAAACGGTCCAGAAGACCGAGCTGCAAAAGCTCCTGGACCACAGATGTGATTGCGATTTGCGGCCCAGAAATCTGAGAATGTCGATGGGCACTGGTACAGAGAGTAATGCTTTAATTTTGTTAACATCTATTGTTCATTTATCACGTAAATAGAAATGGCAGCAGTCCAATATAACTTCTTTATTGTAAGAGTGAAACAAACTCCTATTAATCCCTCTATTTTGACTCTGCGCCTATTTTATTTTGTGGATTTTCAACTTGGGAGCACAGTGCTTGCAAGGGAAAAAGTCTGTGGAGCCCTGACCTCATCCTTTACATCAGTGTTTCTCAAATGAGGGTACTTTGAAGGATTGCAGGGGGTACTTGGAAAATGTCTATACTTCTATTTCTATTCCTATTCTAAATGTATTTTTTGTTGTTCTAATATTGATTATGAACAATTGGAAAATAATGCCATCGTAATAATATTAACTGAATGTGATTACCACCTAATAAAATGAAAAAAATATGTATATGTGCACCAACCCATTTAATGTTCACATCTACACCAAATAACACGCACATTATTTATATTAATAAAAAACAAAAATGTCCCTCCTCAAAATGTTTTGTGCTGGCGAAAAAATATCTTAAGGGTACATTGGTAAAAACAGTTTGAGAACCACAGCTTGAAACCTCCACTTTAAAAAGACATCAGACCGGCAGCAGCAGCGAGCGGACGGCTAAGTTTGCGTCGTTTTGTTCCCCCTCTCAGGTGCGTGGTGTGCATGTGTGACTTCGAGACCCGCCAGCTGCTGCGCGTGCTGCCCTGCAACCACGAGTTCCACGCCAAGTGTGTGGACAAGTGGCTCAAGGTGAGTGGCGGGGGGACCGCCATGCATACCAGTATACAGGCCAGGGTACACGCAGATGTGTTAAAAGTATCAAAAAGTCTTGAAGAATATCATGTATCCATTAAATATCATTTGCATAGATTTGCGACTGTACAAAGAGTACAAAAACTAAATGTTATTTGCCTCCTGCGGCATGCGGGAGCTGTGTTGACCACTGCACTGGCGCGATAACTTCATGCGCGTGCAGCAGGATACTTTTGTTGTCAGACAAGCAGCACTGCTGAGATACACAGTAAAACAATACCAATACATCTGTACACTTATAAAACAATGAGATACGTCTTAAAGGGGAACCGTCAAGCTCGGCTATTTCCTCATAGAATATTGCCACATGTGCATGTTGTGAAAAATCAGTCTTTTCCAATTTTACACATTTCTGGGGTTTTGAGTCGGCGTTGCAGATTGCGATTCTTCACCCTAAACCATGCATAGCTGCAGTGCTAAATCCAAGTGTGTCGTGTCTTTGTGTGTCCCACCAGGCTAACCGGACGTGTCCTATATGCCGAGCAGACGCCTCCGAGGTCCAGAGAGATTCTGAGTGACCTCACCCCACTCCCCTCCTCCTCCTCCCCCCTTCCTCTTAGGGGGGCGTCCTCAGCCCCCAGCTGCCACCAACCTGCAAACCTGTGAACTTCTTTTTTCTTCCCCCTTGTTGCGCGTGGCTCCGCTCACACGTCCTACCATAGAGGGTGGGTGAAGGGACCAGCATGTCGTGATCCGCGACCCGCCGGGCCTCCGGGACACCGGGACAGCGGCGCCACTGACCCGGGAATACAGGAAACAGAAATCAAAGCATTTAGTCGTCAAGAGGAGGAGCCTTCTCTTTGACCGATGAGTTGCGCGATCAGTCGAGACCACCTAGCGTCCCTGACTTGGGGACTTATTGCAACCCTCTCAACTCTCTGCCTTTAACTCATGGTTACTCTTTACTAGCAATGGCCTTTTGAAATACACAAACACATTAGGTACACACACACACACACACACACACACACAGTGTGCACACACAGTGCGCACATACAGAAACAACTGAAAACGTGCAGGTGGACATGCAATCTTCTCTTATTAAGAACAAAAAGACCTGTGGTGGGGATAGTGTGTACTAACAGTGAGGACAGATGTGGAAATCCAAAGAGTTTTGACAATTTCATCATTATTATTATTATTATTATGGTCACGGTTAAGTATTGATCACACATCGCCAGTTTGTATGTCAGATTTCACACAGCTTGTGGGTTTTGAGCCAAGTTGCGATAACTTCCATGCGCTGTGTGTATGTTAACATTCCTTGTGTGGCAACATTGTCGAGTCACAACAAAAATACTGTACACTGCCTGGTAGATTGAGCTGGTTTGGAACCGTGTGCGTGTGCGTGTGTGTGTGTGCGTGCGTGTGCGCGCTTGTGTGTGTGTGTGTGTGTTACTCAACCATGTTATTTATACAATAGTCCATGCGGTATAGTACACTGATCTTTTAATTCCTGTTTTTCTACTAATGATTTTCTGTTGTACTTCTGATGGTTGAGGCTCGATGGGACGGCTTCAGATAACTTAAAAGGGCTCCAGATGAATCCAGTTTGTACCTTAACTTGTCCCCTTTGCAATGAGTATTTGCTAGCAGTGTATGCTGATTATTATTATTATTTTTTTTATTCCACATCACTACAGCGACTTATATTAGCCATTGTCTTACAAATAGATTCCCCAATAACAGACACGTGATGGGCTCTCGACGCCATGTTATTACTGTATGATAAAAATCGGAAGGTGAAAGATGCACATATATTTTCTCTTGGCTACCTCTACGTCCTTAAAAAAAGAGAAAAAAAAACACAACTAAAACCATGCTCATCTCGCAGTCGCCCTATAATGTTGAATCGGTCTCTACAGCACAAAACAATAGTCATTTGCCATTTGAACCCCAGATGGTCTCTGTTAAATCACATCCATATATCAGGCATCCTGAAGCCTTGGATGTGCCTGCTAAAATAGATTCAAGGGTTGTTGTGTGAGAACAATTCACACAAAGGATTTATTTTTAACCATCACTGCACACTTTCTCCGAGCGGATATCTCTTTTGACTATGGATTGGATACTTAAGCACTTTATTGTTTTTAAATACACCGACTCACACTTTGTAGGTCTATTTCTGAATACTTTTTTTCCCTCACAATACTTTTCCCCCCTAATTCTTATTATAGGAATATTTTTGGTGCATTCAACATCTTACTCACACCTGAGTCTTGGACAGTGAGGCCTGATTTCCGGGGGCCGACCCGGACCCTAAAGTGTGTTCTACTGTCTCAACGTCCCCCTCTGCCCAAACTGGTTTTTTTTTTTCTTTAATGCCTACTTCCACTGAGGATCCTAGTCTGTCAAATGTCTTATCTTCTCACAGAACGAATACATTTTTGTTTGCAGTACTATGAAAACAACACGACTCTATATTATTATTATTATTATTATTATTATGGACAGTACGCAGTTGTGTAAACGTATTGGATCAAAATGGGTGTTGTGTGATGTGATGATTGGCAAACTGTGACAGGGGAAACTGTACGAGATGTGCTATTTCAGCGTGGCGTCTGCAGTGTTACAAAAGGTGAAATGAATGGGTCTAGGGGTCGTTCTTACCGCCTGTTGACAGCCCCACGCAGGCCGAAACGGAAAGCATGGCAACACGTGAGGGGCGAATCTGACGGGAGATGGCTGGCATGGTGGCGCGCTCGAGTCTTCTTCGGTGTTGTGTATGAAATCATGCGGTATCCATGGTGATGGACAAAAATACATTGTGCTTTTTTTTTTTTTTCCTTTTCCTTTCCCGAGGTTCGGAGGTCATTTTTGTTACCATGGTATTCACGTCCACTTAATGTCACAGCATTGTTTTATGTTAGTTGGTTCCACCCTGCTTGGTAAGCTAGCAGTTACCTCAGTTCCATTATTTATGTATTTGTCAGAATGTGCTGCGTTTTGTATAATGCATTTCCATCTTTATTTTTCTCTTTTTTTTTGTTGACGTTTAAAAAAAAAAAAAAATACATGAAACCCGATTGTTAGATGCGGTGAAAGTGGTTTCAATTATGTATTATATCTGTAACCAAAATCATTTGAAGACCAGAAATAATGATGAAATTTTTAACAAACATAAATTTGTACATTTTTTATGAGAGTTATTACTAGTAATGCTTTAAGTAGTGCAATGTTTTGGGTTTATTTTTTGGTTTTGTTTTTATCCCTGTCTTTTGGATTTGAAAGGCTGGTTCAATAATAAATGTATAACATCTTCTTCTAATATATTGTGTGATCCAGTTGGTTTCTTGGTTTGGTCGAAGCAAATGGTTGGAAAAAACTAACAAAAAAACCCTAAACTGTTACTTATTTAGTTTTTTTGCAGATGGTTCATCTGATATCTATTGATAAATTGTTGGAATCAAACTTAAAAAAGTGTGAAAACCAAATAAATATTTAGTAGCAAGTTGAATATGTTGTGAAGCCCACCGCGGCCGCTAGGTGGCAGTCATGAACTTCAGTTATCTTGGGCTGGCTTTTTTTCCATAATTGTTTTGGACGCGTCTTTAAAGCCTTTTTTGTGCCATTTTTAATCATAACTTATTCTGATAAGGTTAACATAATTTGGGGCGAAATGGAAAAGCAAACTTAATAATTAAATATTTCAAATGAATATAGAAGATATATATTTTTAAAGTTTACAGGACAGTGTTGCAGGGAGAATAACAAATAACACAGACAAATTAACACAAGCGTTGCACAAAAAAAATAAACTACCATTGTGTATTTCTGTTAGAAAATATCTGAAAGGAATGTGCATGAACAAAAATACCAACGGTAGTAAACTCAACCTTTAGACAGGATTTGCTCACACAGACCTGTTGCTTAAAAAACCTACTTGGTATGATCTCAATGTATCGATTGAAATGCAGCGGTATAGATACTGCCTGTCAGGGAGGTTGACTTGTAATTGCTCTGTAACTGCTCGGTGCGTGATCCCCACCTTTAGGAGGTGAAGGGTGGAGGGGTTGACATGTTGATGGGCCCCAGACATGAGCACTTAAGACCAGAGACGGCCCTTCTGGTCTCTTCTCAACGAGGCGGGTGATGGAAACCTAAAGACAATCACTCAGAGGTGGAGCGCAGGACGCGGCGGTGGAGTGGCCGTCGGTCTGCTGGACCCAGAAGTGGAACAAAGGGCCGATGCTGTTACATGAACATCCATGTGATTCTCTCTCTCTCTCTCTCTCTCTCTCTCTCTCTCTCTCTCTCTCTCTCTCTCTCTCTCTCTCTCTCTCTCTCTCTCTCTCTCTCTCTCTCTCTCTCTCTCTCTCTCTCTCTCTCTCTCTCTCTCTCTCTCTCTCTCTCTCTCTCTCTCTCTCTCTCTCTCTCTCTCTCGGATAACAAATACAGACTCTCGCACCCATCCAGCCCACCGCCACAGAGAGGCTTCATACATCTTCATAATACATTTCCAATGTAAACCTGTTCGGTACTAAACACCCACAGAGTCATCCTGATGCATGGTCTCACCTTCTCTCACCTCACACAGCACACACACACACACATTTGAATCACACACCCAATAACACACAAACAGCTGCCGTGTGTGTGTGTGTGTGATATGCGTTTCATCCAGCCCAGTTCCCGTGGGTTAGTCCAACTCCTACTTTCATGCTGTCGTCATTTCCAGAGTAGTTCTGCTTTTCCCAAACAGCCTGTGGTCCTTCCTCCTGAAACTGCTGCATCATCATCATCATCATCATCATCATCATCATCATCATCATCATCATCATTTAGGCTCGGTTAAATGAACTGCAGGGCTACATGTGATTGGCTGTCCCCTCTTCTCACCCCTCCTTCTCCTCTGCACCGCTCCGCAGCCCGACCGGCGTCCAGCGCGACTCACGCAGAGTGAGATCTGTTTAGTTGTAGTGTTGTGAATCAACACAGTACGCCGTAATGCTCCAAAGCTGTGTCTCACACTTCTCACATTTACGTAACTTACGCAAATTACGTAAGTTATTTACGTAATAACT
>JAOPHQ010003636.1:0-18765 GCA_030340625.1 Merluccius polli | reverse complement strand
ATGCATTCAATGCTTCAGCTGCCAATATTGATGCCAAGATCTCCTTTGTAAATTGTGTGTAAAAGTGTGAACATTTAAAAGAAAATGCGAAATGCCAGCAAATAATCGCTTGATCGTATTTGCCTTATGAAGATTTTGTTGATGATCAGATGATGATGGTGCACATCAGACATTTTTTAACCTCTTTCCTTCTGACTGCTCCACAAGCTGTTGAGCGGTATGTATGTCTGTGTATATGTAAGTCTGAGGAAGGCTTGTGAGTGATCTCATTCACCATCAAACACACTGGAGCCGCTGGACTTGAGAGACTTGAGTCGGATCCGTGTGGCTGACCATCAGTTCGGCTGACTTTCTGGCCAGCACTTAACCGAACTGTCGCAATATATAGACGTTCAAATATTGACGTTGAAGTGAACTTCTTCAGAGTGAAAACGCCCGCGCCAGCAACGTTTAAGGAAAATGTTTGATGTTCTTAAACTCCCTGACATTGTGTGCATAGAAGGATGCAATATTATGGATATATTGTATGATCAAGTGTCAAACTATGGTTATTGCTTATGCAGGACTTGAGGAAATGTTCAATTTTTATTTTTCAAATCTGCAAGGAAAACACAAATGATTATTAATATATGTTTAATTAAAATGTACAGTAGACAATTCCTGTCAATGTTATTTTAAGTGCAATTAAGAGAAATGACATTTGGTTTATATTTCAGGATGGTCCTTTGATAACTAACAGCTTCCTGAAAGTGTACATGTTTTGAATTAATGTTGTGTTACATGGTTTGTCATGCAGTAGACCGTCAGTGACCCTGACTAAACATCTCATCCAGAACGCAGGAGAACGCCTCCAGACGCCTCAGGACCGCCCCCTGCTGGACAGCAATGCTATTACAATCAGCGTTGCGATAATTGAAAAATTCTCGCCTGACAATCGCCATTACAAATCAAATTCCCTGATTATATATCCCCGAATAACAGCAAAGATTTTTGAAAGGGAAATCGTTTATTTATTAAAAGTGTCAGACTTGTGTATTGTACTGTTGTTTTTTATTCATGGATTAAACTTAATTGTAAATCTCAAACTGGTCTTACGCTTTGTTTTGTTTTATTAAAGTGGAACTTTTAATTTGAAGGATTATAATTTTCAATTTGAAGGATTATAACTTCATTTGAAGGATATTTATCACCAAAAATAATACCTTAAAACTGCTTTATAGCCTCTAGCCTGTAAAATGTTATCGGCATTAGAATTAAATTATTTTGTAGTGCCACATTTTCTGACACCAAGACATGTTTGTTTTTATGCAATTCATCAGTAATATTTTTTAAATTAAACCCAACCAATGTCCAATCAATTCTATCAGTGCAAGTATTTATTTCATCATGGATTTACATATAGGCTATGTATTATGCGTCTCGCGCAGTCACAGTGCATTCAATTTAATTGAAAATCATTAAAACACACTTGCTATGTTTTGCACTGATCTCTTTCCAACCAGTTGGATAAAACATTTACTGTTCCTGTCAAAAAAAACACAGGCAAAAAAGTACTACTGGAGGAGGTGCACCAGCTCCTTTGCTGCTGACAAAGTAAAAGCACCTTTTCATGCGTTATCATTGACCAAAACAAGTTGTATTCTAGACAACATCACCTCCATTCACCAACCAACCAGAGCCCTTTTATACATTGTTTCTGTGTTGGTGCACCTCTGAAATGTGGTATATATATATATATGTATACAATGAATCAAGTCATTCAACACCTTATAAAAATCTAACTGGGATTTAGATGAACAAGATTTGAAATGTGGTTGGGGGAGGCGTACGTGTTGTGGTCGACAGTAGATGTACTGCTTACATGACTTTAAAACACACTCATTTTCCAAGTCCGGTTGGACAAGGCCTCCCATGCAGCATATGCAAGAGGATAAATAAAAGCTATATACATGAACTCAAGTTTGTTTGGGGCTGTCACAACATGTGCTGCTAATCTGGTCACCTAATTGGTTAAATCAATCAATCAATCAATCAACCAAGGGGTTTTTAAGGGTACTGCCATGAACCAGTCATGGGAGTATTTAAAGGGGAATTAAAGCCCCACTTTAACAGTGGAACT
This sequence comes from Merluccius polli, assembly GCA_030340625.1. NCBI lineage: Eukaryota > Metazoa > Chordata > Actinopteri > Gadiformes > Merlucciidae > Merluccius > Merluccius polli. The sequence continues at coordinate 16,646 of JAOPHQ010003636.1, read as the reverse complement.
TCCACCTACGAGTTTCACAAATGTGATCATATTGCATGATCAAGCGTAAGCGCCGACTATAATTTCTAACAGAATTGGAGGGCCGTCTGCAGGGGAGCAGGCGGCTCTGCCCCAGAATGAAAAAATAATAATCTGAAAGCATTTTTTTAAAGGCGGGGACAGAGGGTTTGGACTTATCGTTTTCAGAGACGTTAAAGATACCAGCATCATCTCTGCTCTGCTGGGACCCCAGGGCAGTTCATTCATGCTGTGCCTTAATATCCGCAACGGATATTCATCTATCCCTTCACGCGTTCTGGTGGAGTCCATCGTGGCCGGTCACCACAGAGCCATCTTCTCTATGTTGGCGAAGCCCGGGTTTTCCCTGAGCTTCCAGTAGCTTCCATTGGTTATCCACACGTCCCTGCCACTGGCGTCTTTGGCTTTCCTGGAAACCCAGACAAGGTTCAGGACTTTATTATTACTGATGACTTTATGTGAACAGTATACAACAATGCACCAAAGTAACTTGAAACAGTATAAAATATAGGCTCAGTTGGAAAATAACTTCTGATTCTACTTGTGACATTGATATCAAGTTAATAGATAATTGCTGTAAATACAAAATTTAAAAATAATAATAATAATAAAAAAATAATAATAATACATAAAAAAAAAAATATATATATATATATATATATATATATATATATATATATACATATGTCATGTCATTCGTGTACATGTCATTCATATAAGCAGCCCACAAAACGAAACTGCTCCAAGTGACTGTGGACCTGCTTAGTTACACTAGAGAGGCAAGCTCTGGTGACAGTTTTAAAAATCAAATGAAGATGTACTTATTCGGGTAGGCATTTAGTTCATGTAGTACGTTTAATCTTTTTTTACTATCATTTTGAATACTTTCTTCTTATTTCTCTGCCTTTTTAATTGAATCTTAAATTCGATTTTTATCGATTTTTTAAAAAACATATTTTTTGTCTTTCTATTGTGTCTTGCTTTCTAATGCCATATTGTAAAGCACTTTGAGAGGCTTTTTGTTGTATGAAAGGTGCTATACAAATACAAGTTATTAATAATTATTATAATTATAATTATTATATATTCATATTCATGCAATTTTCCCTTTTCTATATGGAGGAAACGCACTTGAAGAACCGTGGTTGGTGGTCCTCCCCTCGTTTGGTCATCTGTTTCCTCCGCTCCCTCTGCATCTCTTCTATCTCATCCTTCTTCTTATCCGACTCATCCACCTGGCCATCCTCCAGCATGCTACCAGCACAACCCAGAGTTTAGTCAACAAATAAGACATTAAGACATTAAAAATTATTCTATATAGTCTCTTTATGACTCTGGCAGCGTTATTAAATCTATACAAAATGTATAAAATAAATAATAAGTAATACTATTAATAATAAATAATACATTCAATTCATAGTATCCATCACAAAAGATATCCATCTTATACCAATTATCTTTTCCATATCAGTTAGATCATGGGCAACATATTTAGTCAACTGAACGGGTTAGGGTTTAACAGGGTTAAGGTTGAAAAGGGTTAAGGTTGAAAAGGGTTAAGGTTGAAAAGGGTTAGGGTGGAAAAGGGGTTTAGGGTTGAACAGGGTTGGATTGTAATCTCACAGACCGCTGGTCGGGGCGCAGGCGGCTGTCTGTGGGGGGCAGGAGGGGCAGCAGGTCTGGGCTCAGCTCATTCAGCTCGATGGCGAAGGTGGAGAAGCCGTAGTACAGCAGGTAATCTTTTGGTTGGGCATCTGTGGAGAAGTTGACCGGAGGCCTCAGATGTTTAGCTCGCAGCTTTATGATGCCTAGACTAGAGGGGTTTTTCAGTCTTACAGGTGGGCGGCAATTCGTTTCACACCTCACTTTGCTTTGAAACGGGGAATATGGACAAACCGCCCGTCACAGAGGGACTGACAACTATGAAAAAGACAGTCCCTTTGACATACATACACAATACGCGCCAATGCTCACCTCTAAACCTAACGTTTCCCCCATTCTGTATTCACTTCAAATGGTTCAGAAATGAAAGCGAAACAGAATGTGTCGAGAAAAAAATGCAACACCAAAAACAACCAAACACCAAACAGCAGTGATCCTGGTGTGATTGACCTGTTGGAGGTTAAACTAGAGGTGCTGACATCGTCATTGGACCACTCACTGGGCTTCCAGATGCATTCGGGCGTGGGCAGCGTGTCGCAGTAGATGCCCTCATGCCACAGGCCTCCGAAGCGGTGGATGACACTTCCGCTCTTGTCCAGCACCGTGCCCTGCACCTCGTTCTTACTGGTCTCCGAGCCCCAGTAGCGAGACTACATCAACACACACACACACACACACACACACACACACACACACAGTAGAATCAGAATGAGAAACGACCTTCATTGTCATTATACTCAGGCACAATGACATTCCGCATGGCTTAGTTGAAAGTAAGATGGATTAGATAAATAAAAGCAATGCCAAAAAACAGCAGTAACGGCGGCATAATGGTTAAAAAGTGACTTTAAAAGCACTGGGTACATTAAATGTACACATTTACAAATTTACAGAGGTTGAATGTTAATAAATAGATGCTTGTCGCTGACATTGTAGAAGGCATACAGGCCTACTTTTTTATTTGACATGTCAGCTATTCTCATTAAAAACACCTGTATATATATATATATATATATATATATATATATATATATATATATATATATATATATATTAGAGATGGGCATAGATTAATTTCTTGAATCTAGATTAATCTATCTGTAATCTTGAAATTAATCTAGGTTAATCTAGATTAAAGTGGCTCATTAGAATGGTGTCGAAGGCGTGCATAATGTGTGTGCGATACCTAAATAATGACTTATAATACCTAAATAATGACTGATTGCGCGATTGTTGAGCGGGAGGGGGGGGGGGTGCTACCAGAGCATTTCTGTTACGCGATTGTTGAGGGGGGGGGGGGGGGGGGGTGCTACCGGAGGGTTTCAGTTGCGCGATTGTTGAGCGAGGGGGGGGGGGGGGTTGCTGTCGGAGGTATATAGTTGCGCGATTGTTGACGGGGGGGGGGGGGGGGGGGGGGGGGGGGGGGGGGCAATAGATTAACGGCGATAATTTTTTTATCGCCGATAACAGTCTCGCGTTATCGCAGCGCGGTAACGCCGATAACGGCCCATCACTAATATATATATATATATATATAAACATAGTATAACAGCGTTGTAGTTGTGCGTGGTTGATAGCTGGTTTAGGCAGCCTCTCCTGGCCTGATTGGACTGGGTGAGGCTGTATATCTGTGGCACATGACAAATCAAGGCCCACAGGATAAACCAGCCATCGCCACACACACTCGGGGAGACAGCCACTGTCATGACAGCATGGTCCAGCTGCTCTGGCTTGTAACGTTCGCCAGCTCTCCAATAAAACCAGCCATCACTCACACACACACACTCCACAAGTGTCCACGTCTAGGTGAACATATTAGGGTGAGCGCCATATTACTATGAATGGTGAGCACCTTAACAAAGGTGATTTTGCAGGTGCAGACGTTGCTGTTGAGGTTGGTGATGGTGACCTCTCCATAGTGCTCCAAGTAGCGCTGCTGACTCAGCACGTTGTGGATGCAGGTGACCACCTTGTTCCACTCGTAGTGGTCCCCGTAGCTGGATCACACACACACACGCACACACGCACACGCACACACACACACACACACACACACACACACACACGCACGTTGTTACTACAGGGATATAAAGCAGCTTGGAGTTTAGATTAGTGAATGTGTGTGCTGCAATGAGATGCAATAGGATCAATAAGCTGGGTCTGACATTTATTAATCTAGCAGTTAGTCATGTCTGGCTACAAGCACAGCAGTCACACTGTGAATTTATCTTTAACAACATTACAGCCTAGAGCAAAAAATATCGACAAATATTTCAAGTATTTCAAATATTGCCAGTTGGTGTCCATTCAAAGGCGGACAATATTCCAATATGAAAGGTCAGTGTATTAATTAGTTATTATATTAGCAATTACATTGTATTTTCAATGTAATTGCTTCCTTTATGCTGAATACGTTTTTTTTAACATTAACGTAAACACAATACAGTATATTTACCAGAAACAGAAGCACTGCAGTGTGCTGTAAAAGACAGGAGAGGAGCAGAGTTTGAGTTTGGGACGGTCTGTACCTTGGGAGCTTGACGTTGACCATCCCTGTGGGCACGATCTCCAGCGACTTGCCCCAGAACTTGTTCTTCCACCGCTGGTCTGCTCACACAATCAACACACGCCGCTGATTACTCGCCAATTACATTGGCGCCAATTACATTATTTTATAATTGCCGCCAATTACAGCGCCAATTACATTATTTTGTTAATGTAATTGTGTAGTCATTCGTTTTTTTGCATATTTCTAGTATAATGATTTTAAGCGTATCGCGTAAATGCATTTTGTTTGGAAGGAACAATGTAAATACATATTAGCATTAGCGTTAGTATTAGGATGAGCCTCACCCTGCCAGAAGGTGAAGTTGTCTGATTCGGCGTGGCAGGCGGAGATGGGGGGGTGGTGGCAGACCTGATGAAAAGAAAAGAACGAAACCTTGTATAAAAACCATTGAACCATAATCCCATTTAAACTATATGTCTATAGGAAATATATGTCATATTTATATAGGTAAAACATTTTTTATGGTAAAAAGTGATGCCAAAATTGATGCTAATATCTTTGTTTTGGCTTCAGATGGGAGATGTAGTTAAAATAAGATCACAGGTAAACTACAACATGGATTGGACCGGATGGACGCCGGTTGGTCCTGACCTGCTCGCTGATCAGCCTGAAGCCCATGTCCTCCCTCACACACTCGTAGGTCTCCCCCAGCACCGGGTTGAAGGGCTTGTAGCGGTTTCGATAAATCGCGGGAGAATAACCAGAGATGGCAAAGGCAGCGATGTAGACCTGCACCACATTGAAGAATAACCACACATGTGACCACTATGCACACTGTCCAGTTCTTGTTTTTTTAGAAACAAGAAGCAGCACTCTTTGTAGTCATGTTTTGAATGCTTTCGTGTTCTCAGCTCCTAAATCGCTTTGGATAAAAGTGCTAAATGAATACCACGTATTTCACCAATCACCGGTAAACGTCAAATCTTTAGAGAGATGTCTTACTTACAAAAACATTATTTGTATTTATGTGTGTCAACGCAAGCACCGCTCACTTCAATATAAAGGTGACACAGCCTTTCCTAAATGACACTTTTGCTACCGTTGACAACCCTGTTCGTTCTATTGTGATACCAGGTCAAGACCATAGACGTATATATACATAGGGCCGAAGTCGACGGCTTCAGCCCGTTTCTGCCATACATCAGCGTCGCCGCCATATTGGAGAGTCAAAAACTGACCTGTAAACAAATGCAAGTAAACAGGGGAGCTGGGGTATTTCAGGTTAAAAAGCACTATAACGTTTACATATATTCAAGGGTTTATGATCTAGGTGGAGGACACTTTTTTTTTTTTTGTCCAATATGGCGGCGACGTTGACATACGACCCGCAGGTCTGTCCGCAGGTCTGTACGTATGTCTATGGCTAGGACGCCATGGCCGCTCCGGTCTCACCATCCTCTGGTACGGGTCGGGTGTCCTGCTGGCCGTGTCCAGCAGCGCACAGTACTCCAGCTCCTCACACAGCCGCTGCAGCAGGTTGATGGGTTCGTTGAGCGGTGCAGGCATGGAGACCCTAGAAAGATCCTTACCTGGTGGCCAAGGGTAAAAAAAATTATTAAAAAGAACGAAGAGTATCGTCGCATCAATTGTGTTCATTCATTCTGTGCCGACTCAAAATCCAATAATCAATTTTGAAAAAAAATCAAAAGAATACATAATATTAAAGATATACTGCATATTAAATACAGCATTGCTGGTGTAACAGTAGGCCTACAAGCCGTATTGTTAAGGGTTATGCTGCTGACCTATATTATTGTAGAGGATGGCCATGAGGCCCACGTGGCTGTTGTCTGGACAGTGGGCCAGCAGGGTGGTCCGGCGCCCGGTGCTCTTGGGGACCACGCTGTTAGGGGCCTGGGAGACGCTGGCCCGGTACTTGCATGTTTCTGATGCTGGAAAGACGAGGAAAAAAGAAAAAAAATCGCAAAATAAACAGGACATGCGAAAGAGGACGTGGACAGGCGTGTTTCAAATGAGTTTAATATATATTGGATATATTGAAATATATAGTGTGCTCGATTCATCATGCATCAACATTTTATGCAGCTGCCCAAAAACAAAAAGCATGATTTATTAACATCTAATTCCACTACAACAACAATCTCAACCCAACAGTTCGCTACTTCCAAGTCCGAGTTATGTAGACGAACCATCCACCAGTGTGAATGCCACAACCTCCATGCTGTCATGTAGAAAAATATAGTCCCGACCGCTAACCCCAGTTCTACTTCTATGATCGTAGGGCCATTGGCGCGCTTGTCGAAAACCTAGTGTGCATGCAACAACCGTACTGCTGTGTACGTCGTACTGCACCCACCGTGTCCCTCGTCGGGCTCGGAGTTGCTGGTGGTTCCTTCGCTGAGTCCCGATTCGTCGGACACCTCCGACGAGTTGGCGCAGAAGACGTCGTCGCTGGCGTCGAAGTACTCCTCCGTCGAGTCGCACAGCGACGGAGGACCTCGGGACGGACGACCCCCCGCCGCTCCTCCGGCCTGAGGATAGAGGAAGGAAGGAAGGAAGGAACAAAGAAAAGAAAAAGAAAGAAACAAAGACAGAAACAAAGAAAGAAAACAAGACAAAAGGTTTATGATTCCTCAGAGAAGGGCCTCCAGAAGGGGCCCATGGTGGACATTATTATCCTGTACAATACAATATATCTTCATCAGCAGCATGTATAACACAGAGCACCAGTAGCAGCCTACCTCAGGCAGTGAGCTGGACTGGGTTTGCGTGTTGGGCCCCCAGGTTTCCTGGAGCCTCTGGCGTTCCTGAGACAGCGCATCGTGCACCGTCTTCAGCGATGCCAGCACTGGAGCAACACACACAACACAGCAGTAACACAGATGTTGTGTTTTTTTTATCCTTAGGATCGTGAAGAATGAACGGCAGCGGTTCGTCGTAATGCATCTCACCCTCGTCGCTCACACTCAGGCTGTCTCACCATCTATAAGTCCAACCAGCCCTCCTACTCCTCTCTTTCTCTGACCTCTGACCTCCCACATCGACTCATATCTATTGCTGCGTTCGACGGCATATGGGATGTGGGACTTATCCTACCTCCAACTAAGAAAAGTGCACTGGAATGCCTGTCGAAGTGGAACCTCCAACTGGCGAAGTCGGGGGAGCTCGACCCCCGACCTCACCAAAATTACGTCGGAGCAAAATGGCGGCGCCCATGGAATCACACGTTGTGAGAGGTAACACTTAAACGAATAGGCTATAAACTTTACTTTTCTGAGTGTAGGGTTGTTTTAGACACTGCAATTTTAACACAACTTGTTTTTCATATTATGGCGTGAAATTATGTCGTTATTCTGTTAGCATGAAGATATGTAAATATACCTTAGCGATATGGCAAGCTTTCATACGGCGCCAGAACATCTCTAACACCGCCATATATCGTTACCCAGTGCTGGACAATATGTTAATCAATGTGTTATTGATACAATTGTAATAATTTGGCGGTCGTCCATGTTTTCTGTTTACATTCCACTTCAATTACCTGGAACGCTTTGAAGTAGGAGCTAGTAGACTTCAGGTAGGATAAGTCCCACATCCCATTGCCGTCGAACGCAGCATATGACTCAAGTCTGCATCCCCCATTTTTGTAGTTTTTTTACTCTCATACATCTCCATTGTAATTTCTATTACTGTCCTGGGCCCACTTTCCCGTTAACGATGGATCCACGCTCGTACGATCCTTCTTACGAATCATCTTTCGAACGATCGTTATTTTTTTCCGTGCGTTTCCCGAAACTCCTCTTAACATGAACGCGCGTGCACAGATCTAACAATCGGTCGTAGCCTTGTACCTGTCCACTGACACGGTGCTGATATGCATATTATACCGTGGTCTGGGTGAATACTCGATTCTGATTGGCTGGAGGGTGTAGGTTGAAAAGTGTTAATTTACACCTAGGAAAGACGTTGACGCTATGAAGACGCTATGGCCACGTTGCTTGGCAACGCCTGCATACGGGAGATATTAAATAGTTCGCTTGACTTGTAAAAATAAAAAAACCCTCACGATTTTAACTCTAAAACACATTAAAGTATTATTAATTGATTAAATATTTATTTATTTCGTAAGTGACCATGGCATAAGCGGGATAATGCCCGACGAGGTGTCCATTAACAGAACCGTCCTCCGCGGTTCACGCCTCCGCGTCGTCCATTCATTTCTGTTAATATTTAATCAATTAATAATACTTTAATGTGTTTTAGAGTTAAACTCGTGAGGGTTTTTTTATTTTTACAAGTCGAGCGGACTATTTAATATCTCCGTATGCAGGCGTAAGCTATATAGCCTATTGTAACTTTAGCGTCACCAGCTGGACATTCAGTGGTATTGGATGTGTTAAGACGCTCGTAGCGCTACGAGGACGTTTGGATCTCTCGTTAGCTACGAGCGTCTTAACGACGGTCGTTACGCAACAATGCTTTCGGGAAACGGATTGAAAACTGTCTGATGGTCGTACGACGAACTTAACGAACCACTTAGGCTAACGATGCTTTCGGGAAACTGGGCCCTGGACTTTCTGCGGTGACCCCCCCGACTTGTCGATTTCCCATCTGGAATGAATAAAGTACTTTATACTTCATATTCATACTTTACAAGTGCTTATCGTGTCTGGACTACGGACCTCTCAGGGACACGGTGCAGAAGTCCTGCTGGATCCTCCGGCCCTCGGAGGAGACCACGGTGGGAGGGGACAGCTGGGAACACACGTAGTCCGGGATGGACGCCGTGGACGCCGTGGACGAGGTGCTCAGGTGGCTGGAGGACAGCTGCAAGGGGAGCGGGGGGGGTGAGTGGCGGAGGTAGTGGTGGAGGGGGGGTGAGTGGCGGAGGTAGTGGTGGAGGGGGGGTGAGTAGTGGAGTGGGGGTGAGTGGTGGAGGTTGTGGTGGAGTGGGGGTGAGTGGTGGAGGTAGTGGTGGAGTGGGGGTGAGTGGTGAGGTGGGGGTGAGTGGTGGAGTGGGGGTGAGTGGTGGAGGTAGTGGTGGGGTGGGGGTGAGTGGTGGAGGTAGTGGTGGGGTGGGGGTGAGTGGTGGAGGTAGTGGTGGGGTGAGTGGCGGAGGTAGTGGGGGAGTGGGGGTGAGTGGTGGAGGTAGTGGTGGGGTGGGGGTGAGTGGTGGAGGTAGTGGTGGGGTGGGGGTGAGTGGTGGAGGTAGTGGTGGGGTGGGGGTGAGTGATGGAGAGCATAGTGATCTCCGGCACTGAGATAATGGTGGCGAAATGGATATCTATGGCTGTTTCTAGATAACTCCACTGTTTTGTTATTGTAACTGTTTCTAATATTTCAGTGATTTTGTCTGTGTAGGTACTATTTTAGCACTGCGACACAATTTGTACGGATGACAATGCAGTCCATATGGGTCTAACTTGGGCTTCTACAGTAGCTACATACAGAATTCCCACAATCTTACTAGCGTTGGTCCATGAAGACATTCAAAAAAATCCCTTTCACTGTGACATTGAAATACAGAATGGGAGGAAAAGCAGATGAAAAACACACAAATCTTAAATTGCCTCACGTTTTTTTCCCCAACAACTCACCGATTTAGTAATCCCACGAATAGGCTTTGGATTGGAAAAACGGGTGTCAAATACTCAAATATTAAAATATGGATTCATAAGGTACAATATTAACTAATTAATAAAAAGTAAATAATAGATTAATTAGTATTTCCACATATTACGCCTGTTGCGCCGTTTAAATATTGGGTAATTTGAATTTAGAAATAAATCATGAGTAATCTAGGAGTTCAAACAAAAGGCTTATTTGGTTCATATTTGACATTTGGCACAGATCTGAATCCTAATAACAGCCGCAGCACAGTGTAAACCACAGAGTCACACTCACCATCCCCAGAGCCTCCACTCTGGACAGGGTGCGGGAGTGACCCCACATCCGACATGACTTGGGCTTCTTTGGCTTCTCCAGGCAGAGGTTCTGGGTGGACGGAAACATGGATTTACTCGTTATACGCTATTGTTATTGTATATGCCATGCTGTTATGCAACTCCTCGTCCGGCTGGCTCGATCGGGGTGATCAGAGTCAGACTGGGGGGGTTGACAATTGTTTTGTAATTGTTTTAGTACTTTAATACTTCTTTATAAAAGCAATAAGCCACGAGAGGCCTAATCTGACGTGCCAGATGGCTTGTTACACACAACGATCTGGGAAGTTGGAAAAGGGCGGGTACTTTCAAAAAAATACTTGGCAGGTGATTGGATGAACCATCTGTCTATCACCGTCTATCACAGGTTAACTTCAACCAATCAGATCAACAAACCATATGACATATGAAAACATATTTTCCTTCGAGAAAAGCCTTCAGTGCTGTTTCTTTGCTCTTTGTTCAATGAAGAAATACTCTCCAGTTCAGATATAATGCTATGGGTGGATGCTATAGCAGCATAACCTCCTTAGGAGCTGCCATTGTTTTTTAACTCCGCCACAGAATGTGAACTCATGAGATGGGGACGGTCTCACGAGGCTACGAGAGGCGGCGGTTTACAGTGAGTGTATGTCAGCTAGGGGGCGTTGTTAGGCAAGACGCGAAAACCACGGCCTCTCGTGGCTTACTGCTTAGCCGTCTCATGTTACCTGTATGCTGATGATACGCTGCAGGTCTCCGTTGGTGATGGGCTGGCCGGCCTCCAGGGCCTGCAGCCTCTGGGTCAGACGGCTCAACTCAGACACGTCCAGCTGGCAGCGGTTCAGCTCTAGACAACACACAACACACGGTAGAGGACGTTGAGACAAGGACACCGCACATAGGGCTCGTACAATCGCGATGTCACATCACAATAACATGTCATGAGGACGACGGGAGCATCGTAATGTTAGTTATTATGTTGGTAGTCATGTGTTTTTGGTCATTGTTTAGTAATTAATTGTGAAATGATTTGTCATTATGGGGAGACATTGTTGTGTTTGAAACTGCCACAGCGTTTCTCATGCGGGACGTGACAAAATAAAGTTTTCATAAGCTTAGGTTACAGTATATTTATGTTGCTTTAAGATTTTACAGTACTGCAACTCTCTTGAGTCGCCTCAATATGGTCAGAGTATCGGATAGGATTGTGGGTCAGAATAGCCAGAAAACCATGCTGGCTTGCATACTGCAAAATGCGACCGGATGTAGTAGGACATCCTGGTATTTTTGGCATACTGCATTTGACATACTAAGTAGTATGGTAGTATGGGTATTGGAACGCAGCATTTATCTTCATTTCAAACAGGGTTGCTACACAGCCCAGGTCAACATTAGTGTTCATCACTCATTCGCTATTTAAAGGTTTGCAATAGAATGTGTTGTATGGAGTCTATATTTGAATTGGATATGATGAACTAACAATAATCCAGGATCATCACACTATAAGGTATCTTTCATATGAGAGATGTTGATATCTTGAGATTAAGATTTAACAAACTTTTTTTAACTGAAGATTTATTAATTCAGGATGGGAAATGAAGTATATATATTTAAGATATATATGGTAGAATTCATGCTGAACGTTTTTGCACAATCCCATAAGCGTTGCCACTTTCATTTCACTCCTGTGTGTGATGACGAATAAAGTTCTTGAATCAGAAATCTTGAATCTTACCTTGGACGCAACTGTCGGGGTCGTGGCTCTGCTGTAGCCAGGCAGACACCTTTCCATTCACCTCCGTGTTGGTCACAGGGGGCGCCTCCGACGGCCTGGCCACGGCCCCCGAGTACAGGCCTGGGGAGCTCTGGTAATGGGGATATAGTGGCTGTGATGGGGGGGGGGGAAAGAGGAGAGGAAAGGATGGGGAGGAAAGAGGAGAGGAGAGTAGAGGGGGGAGAGGAGAGGAGAGGAGAGGAGAGGAGAGGAGAGGAGAGGAGAGGAGAGGAGAGGATGGAGAGGAGAGGAGAGGAGAGGAGAAAAGAGGATGGGGAGGCGAGGAGGTGGAGAGGGAGAGGGAGAGGGGGAAGAGGGAGAGGAGGAGAGGGAAAGGGAGAGGAGATGAAGATGAGGAGGGGAGGAGAGGAGGGGAGAGGGGGAGAGGGAAGGGGAGGAGGGGAGGAGAGGAGAGTAGGATGGGGAGGATGGGGAGGAGAGGAGGGGGAGAGGGAGAGGGGGAGAGGCAAGGGGAGGAGAGGAGAGTAGGATGGGGAGGATGGGGAGGATGGGGAGGAGAGGAGGGGGGAGAGGGAGAGGAGAGGAGGGAAAGGGAGAGGAGATAGAGATGAAGATGAGGAGGGGAGGAGAGGGGAGGAGAGGAGAGTGGAGATGAAAGAAGATGAAAGAAGATGAAAGAAGTTGAAAGAAGAGGAGAGAAAATGGAAATAAGTAACGATTGATTGATATTTACCAAGTCTCCATTTCGTTGGGCTAACTCCGCCGCCGGTCCGACGGTCAGCGTCTGCAGGAAGCCGTTGTTGACGTGAGTAGCCTCATTCTTCTTGAACGCGCGGTGAGCTTGTAACTTAGTCACCCAGATGTAGAACAGCTCATGACTTTTGGCCTTGAGGAGATGAAGAAGAAAAAACTAGAATTCACCATTTATTCACAAATATCAATAAACGACTATATACATTTGCATTGTGCTTTACTAATATGAGTTAACAATATGGTATGTGAGCCTACCTTGACGTGGTACAGGATGTCTCCGGTGTCCAAGTCGATGCGGTACGTCTTCTTGTTTATCGACATCACTGCGATGCGAACATCTAAGGAGCCCTGGATTCTACCCCTGGAGATCTTCGGGAAGAAGAAAGTATGCTTGTATATTTCAGTATACAATTTATTCAAATTCAAAATTCTTTTAAAAAATGCTTTACTTACATCGTGCTGAATTTTGGAATAACGCAAAATCCCTGCTTCCAAAACAAAGTATCTCTGGAAAAAACAAACAAGGTAACAAACCTTGGCAACTAGGAAAAGAAAAGGAAAATCGCACAAGATGATTTCCAAAATAAAAACTCAAAATGTGCTGGACTCCCTACCTTGTGCCAGCCTTTGAGGGGCCACTTCCTCCTCTTCAGCAGGTATCCCTCGCAGAGACCAGGCGGTGTCATGTCCTGAGGTTGGTCACTTCCTGTCTGCACCTCGTCCATCACCTCCCAGTCTTTGATGTTCTGCGGACATGGGGGAAGATTTGGTTTTGACTAAATTACGAGAACGTGTTGTGTTGTTCAAGTTACCTTTTATTATACATTTTTAAAACTATGGCATGAAAATCCCGTATCTGCCGTGAAAATCCGGTATCGGTTGATGACTGATGATAAAATCGAGTGGATGCAGTTCTATTTATAAATTAATTATGCCTTTTAAATCAGAATCAGAAAAGTAATCTGAGTAAATATACAAGCAAATGTCTATATTGTCTTCCATGAAGCCTTGGGTTCTTTCAAAATAAAGGCTAGATTTCCCATAATGAAGCTCCTTCTGCCATCTCCGTTCAAGTTCACGGTTTCACTGAAACCTTCCTTCGAAGGGCGTCACATTCAGGCTTTTAAAATCGGACCAATTCACACATAACACACACAACAAGTCATTGACTTGACCTTTCCCCTTTGGCCGCCTCACCTGTCTGGAGGGCGGGGACGAGGCGGTGCTGCTGCTCCGTGAGTGGCAGGGCTTGTTCCAGCCCGGCGACGCCTTCTCCAGCCCGCTCGTCATCGATTGGCTGCGGTTTAGCGCCGATGAGTAGGAATCCATTTTGACCGGTTATCAGTTGACTTTTTCAGCGAGACGAGCTGTGCCCTGCCGGCAGCGGCTGGTTCATGTTATGATGAATTGCGTCTGGTTTGGGTGAGAGGGAGGAAATTCATTCAAATACATTGTCAAATGAAAGGATACGTGCCGGCGTGTTTTCACGCGTAGAGCCCGTAACACAACAACACACCAGAGCAGCAGTCCGCCAGCGTATTGGTGAGATAGGGGGAACATTTGAAATTAATCTGTGAAGATATAAAGATAATGTATCAGGTTTTTTGATTAATTCAAGAAAGGAAATCTATAACGTGTTTTCAGTGGATAATGTGTGTGTGTGTGTGTGTGTGTGTGTGTGTGTGTGTGTGTGTGTGTGTATCTGGAGCACACATGTCATAAAAGTTTAACAGGATAACGCCCAAATCATCTTCCTCTATGCTCAGATTACATCAAAGGGGAGGGGGGGGGGGGGGAAACTGATATTTGATATTTCCTTCTCCTTCTCCTTCCTACAGTTAGCTCCAACGCATTACAACTCCCTTAACGTAGTAAATATGAACGGACCGGGTGATGTGTAATACGGACTTAACTTCAACGTGAAACAGCTCCGCTCCATAAAGTTCCTAAACAGCCCAGCATGGTGGATGCTCTATATGGAGAGCAGCCCTGGGGATAAAATGGCTGCCATCATGTCACTAACACCAGAGCAAGCTCCGCCCTCCAGGAGCAGATTAACAACATCCCACTAATTGGCTTTTTTCAAGAGCTGTTTTTAGCAAGCTGTCGCAGTAACGAGATCACAGGAGCAGAGAACAGGCCAATGACAACAAACACTACAGCGCCAGGAGGCTTGCGATGACTGCAGGAGGGAAACAAATCGCTTACAACGTTTAATCAAAAATGCACACGCATCTTTAGGAGATAACAACAATACAAATAGCCTCCTATGCTGCACCCCAGCATGTGACACCATTATAGCCATGCATCCAACAGTGGTGATTTTAGATAAGCCACATGGTCAGTTTGTGCAAAACACCACCTTCATTTTGTGCAATGCATTCTTCAAAACTTGTAACGGATGCATGACTGTCAAAGTAATAGATATATAGAATAGAATATATAGCCCAACTGCATGCAGAAATGGCACATCTGAACTTAGTCCATAGTCTCTGATTGTTTGCAATTGCTGATGCACTCGACTTTTGGTGGGAAAAGTTATCTTGTATCATATTCTGTTGCTTCAAGTATTTGACTGGCCTAAATTAGACCTAGTGCCATGGACTACATTAATTAACGACATTTCATCAATATCACTGTTATGAATCAGAAATTCAGATTGGAGGGGAACCTTTCTCCTCACTGGTTTCACCCACTGAGCTCAGCCTGCTGCCATAACTATAGAGCAGTGTTTAGTTAACATACTGTGCATGAGCCACACACACACACACACACACACACACACACACACACACACACACAGTTCCTCGCTCTGCAACAAGATCCCCATTATGATGCGGATACACTTGTTTAGAAAAAGGAAGGACAATAGCGAGGCGTGGTGAGGTGAGGTGAGGGTGTGATGGAAAAAAAAAAAAAACAGATACCGTTTTGCGCCAAGTGAGAGCTAGTGTTCGGGTCATTCATTATTTATCTCTGTGGTCAGGACAGGTAGGCTGCATAGTACACACACACACACACAGTGCACACACACAGTACACACAGACAGTACACACACACACACACACACACACACACAGTACACACATTCACACACACACACACACACACACAGTATACACACACACACACACAGTACACACAGTACACACACACACAAGCGCACACACACACACACACACACAGTATACACATTCACACACACACACACACACACACACACACACACAGTACACACACAAACACAGTGCACACACACACACACACACACACACAGTACACACAGTCCGCACGCACACGCTGTACACGCACGCACACACACACACACACACACATTCAATCACACAGACACACACACACACACACAGTACACACACAGTACACGCACGCACACACACACATTCAATCACACAGTACACAGACACACGCACGCACACACACAGTACACACACAGTACACGCACGCACGCACACACACACACACACACACACACACACACATACACATTCAATCACACAGTACACACACACACACAGTACACACACACCCTTGGCCTGGTGGGTGTTACGTAAGGACAGGGAGGGCTGTGAGCGGTTACTTGAGCCGACCTCAGTCTGCGGCCCGCGAGGCAGGAAACAGGATAAAGGGATTTAGGTCTGAGCTTGCTTACTCCAAAGGAGACTCTTCAGACCTGGTGGAATCGTTGGGGGGGGGTCGTCGTTATCGACGATTGCATGAGCTGTTGAAATGTCTGAATGAATGTGCAAATACACGTCCAACCCACCATCCATCCATTCAAAGTGTCACAGACGGATGCGGTTGTGATATTATTACAGGAAATAGTCCGCAATCACCTGTAGCAGACCCGGTCCAAGAGGCCTACAGGTCCACTATTACCCCAAACTTTATGGTCTCAGATTGTCATTGGGCGCAATAGAGGACCCCTTTAAAATGTATTTGAGAGTAGGGACTACAAATGTTGTATCTATCTTACCTTGAATGCACGGTCCGACCGTCATTATAG
>JAOPHQ010003635.1:0-12015 GCA_030340625.1 Merluccius polli | reverse complement strand
TTTTTTTTCCACCACTCTTTCGAGTTTTTTTAACCCACTTTTTTCGAATTTTTTTTTGCTATCACTTTTTTTCTTTCCATCTTTTTTCGATTTTTTTTCTATCACTCTTTTTTGATTTTTTATTCTCTCCATCTTTTTTCTATCAGTCTTTTTTTCGATCTTTTATTCTCTCCATTTTTTTTCTATCACTCTTTTTTTTTTAAATTTTTGCCCCCTTTTTTTCAATTTTTTATTCTCTCCATCTTTCTTCTATCACTCTTATTTTCGATGTTTTATTCTCTCCATCTTTTTTTTCTACCACTCTTTTTCGAGTTTTTTTAACCCACTTTTTTCGAATTTTTTTTTGCTATCACTTTTTATTCTCTCCATCTTTTTTCTATCAGTCTTTTTTTCGATTTTTATTCTCTCCATCTTTTTTTTTCTCCGTCTTTTTTTCGATTTTTTTTTCTATCACTTTTTTCAATTTTTTATTCTCTCCATCTTTTTTTCTATCACTCTTTTTTCCAAATTTCTTTTGCCCCCTTTTTTCGATTTTTTATTCTCTCCATCTTTTTTCTATCACTCTTATTTTCGATGTTTTATTCTCTCCATCTTTTTTTTTCTCCGTCTTTTTTTCGATTTTGTTTTCTATCACTTTTTTCAATTTTTTATTCTCTCCATCTTTTTTTCTATCACTCTTTTTTCCAAATTTCTTTTGCCCCCTTTTTTTCGATTTTTTATTCTCTCCATCTTTTTTTTCTACCACTCTTTCGAGTTTTTTTAACCCACTTTTTTCGAATTTTTTTTTGCTATCACTTTTTTTCTTTCCATCTTTTTTCGATTTTTTTTCTATCACTCTTTTTTGATTTTTTATTCTCTCCATCTTTTTTCTATCAGTCTTTTTTTCGATCTTTTATTCTCTCCATTTTTTTTCTATCACTCTTTTTTTTTTAAATTTTTGCCCCCTTTTTTTCAATTTTTTATTCTCTCCATCTTTTTTTTTCTCCGTCTTTTTTTCGATTTTGTTTTCTATCACTTTTTTCAATTTTTTATTCTCTCCATCTTTTTTTCTATCACTCTTTTTTCCAAATTTCTTTTGCCCCCTTTTTTTCGATTTTTTATTCTCTCCATCTTTTTTCTATCACTATTTTTTCGATTTTTTTTAACCTCTTTTTTCGATTTCTTTTTGTAGCACTTTTTTCAATATTTTATTTGCTCCATCTTTTTATCACTTTTTTTTCGATTTTTTTTTCTCTCCATCTTTTTTTTCTACCACTCTTTTTCGAGTTTTTTTAACCCACTTTTTTTTAATTCTTTTTTGCTATCACTTTTTTTCTTTCCATCTTTTTTCGATTTTTTTTCTATCACTCTTTTTTGATTTTTTATTCTCTCCATCTTTTTTTTCTATCACTCTTATTTTCGATGTTTTATTCTCTCCATCTTTTTTTTTCTCCGTCTTTTTTTCGATTTTTTTTTCTATCACTCTTTTCAATTTTTTATTCTCTCCATCTTTTTTTCTATCACTCTTTTTTCCAAATTTCTTTTGCCCCCTTTTTTTCGATTTTTTATTCTCTCCATCTTTTTTCTATCAGTCTTTTTTTCGATCTTTTATTCTCTCCATTTTTTTTCTATCACTCTTTTTTTTTTAAATTTTTGCCCCCTTTTTTTCAATTTTTTATTCTCTCCATCTTTCTTCTATCACTCTTATTTTCGATGTTTTATTCTCTCCATCTTTTTTTTCTACCACTCTTTTTCGAGTTTTTTTAACCCACTTTTTTCGAATTTTTTTTTGCTATCACTTTTTATTCTCTCCATCTTTTTTCTATCACTCTTATTTTCGATGTTTTATTCTCTCCATCTTTTTTTTTCTCCGTCTTTTTTTCGATTTTTTTTCTATCACTCTTTTCAATTTTTTATTCTCTCCATCTTTTTTTCTATCAATCTTTTTTCCAAATTTCTTTTGCTCCCTTTTTTTCGATTTTTTATTCTCTCCATCTTTTTCTATCACTGTTTTTTCGATTTTTTTACCCTCTTTTTTCGATTTCTTTTTGTAGCACTTTTTTCAATATTTTATTTGCTCCATCTTTTTATCACTTTTTTTCGATTTTTTTTTCTCCATCTTTTTTTTCTACCACTCTTTTTCGAGTTTTTTTAACCCACTTTTTTCGAATTTTTTTTTGCTATCACTTTTTATTCTCTCCATCTTTTTTCTATCACTCTTATTTTCGATGTTTTATTCTCTCCATCTTTTTTTTTCTCCGTCTTTTTTTCGATTTTTTTTCTATCACTCTTTTCAATTTTTTATTCTCTCCATCTTTTTTTCTATTACTCTTTTTTCCAAATTTCTTTTGCCCCCTTTTTTCGATTTTTTATTCTCTCCATCTTTTTCTATCACTGTTTTTTCGATTTTTTTACCCTCTTTTTTCGATTTCTTTTTGTAGCACTTTTTTCAATATTTTATTTGCTCCATCTTTTTATCACTTTTTTTCGATTTTTTTTTCTCCATCTTTTTTTTCTACCACTCTTTTTCGAGTTTTTTTAACCCACTTTTTTCGAATTTTTTTTTGCTATCACTTTTTTTCTTTCCATCTTTTTTCGATTTTTTTTTCTATCACTCTTTTTTGATTTTTTATTCTCTCCATCTTTTTTCTATCAGTCTTTTTTTCGATCTTTTATTCTCTCCATTTTTTTCTATCACTTTTTAAAAAACAATTTTGCCCCCTTTTTTCTGTTGTTCCTTCATTTTTTCTCTTTCTTTTTAGGCGAGTTTTTGACCTCTTCAGGTCTCTTTTTCCTTCATTTTTTGTTCCTGCCATCTTTTTGGCCCTCTTTCTTCTCGATTTTGTCATTCTCTCTATCTTTTTTTTTTTTTTTTTTCAGGATTTTTTGACATACCCGGACCTGTTGTTCCTTCATTTTTTCTCTTTCTTTTTTGGCGAGTTTTTGACCTCTCCAGGTCTCTTTTTCCTTCATTTTTTGTTCCTGCCATCTTTTTGGCCCTCTTTCTTCTCGATTTTGTCATTCTCTCCATCTTTTTTTTTTTTTTTTTTTCAGGATTTTTTGACATACCCGGACCTGTTGTTCCTTCATTTTTTCTCTTTCTTTTTTGGCGAGTTTTTTACCTCTCCAGGTCTCATTTTCCTTCATTTTTTGTTCCTGCCATCTTTTTGTTCCTGCCATCAGGATTTTTTGACATACCCGGACCTGTTGTTCCTTCATTTTTTGTCTTTCTTTTTTGGCGAGTTTTTGACATCTCCAGGTCTCTTTTTCCTTCATTTTTTGTTCCTGCCATCTTTTTGGCCCTCTTTCTTCTCGATTTTGTCATTCTCTCCATCTTTTTTTTTTTTTTTTTTTTTTCAGGATTTTTTGACATACCCGGACCTGTTGTTCCTTCATTTTTTGTCTTTCTTTTCTGGCGAGTTTTTGACCTCTCCAGGTCTCTTTTTCCTTCATTTTTTGTTCCTGCCATCTTTTTGGCCCTCTTTCTTCTCGATTTTGTCATTCTCTCCATCTTTATTTATTCATTTTTTTCAGGATTTTTTGACACACCCATTTGCTGGGGTAAGTGTAGGCCGCCAATGGGTGTGCCAATGGGTGTGCTTTGCTGGGGTAAGTGAAAGCCGCCTATGGGTGTGCTTTGCTGGGGTAAGTTTAGGTTGTGTAGTTGTGTGAAAACGGGAAATAGGCAGAAGCACAACCTAATTCTAAACCGAGAAAACGGAAAATAGGCACAAGCGCAACCTAATTCAAAACCGAGAAAACGGAAAATAGGCACAATCGCAACCTAATTCCAAACCGAGAAAACGGAAAATAGGCACGAGCACAACCTTATTCCAAACCCAGAAAATGGAAAATAGGCACAAGCCCAACCTAATTCAAAACCGAGAAAACGGAAAATAGGCACAATCGCAACCTAATTCAAAACCGAGAAAACGGAATATAGGCACAAGCGCAACCTAATTCCAAACCGAGAAAACGGAATATAGGCACAAGCGCAACCTAATTTCAAACCGAGAAAATTGGGTGTGCTTTGCTGGGGCAAGTGTAAAGCCGCCTATGGGTGTGCTTTGCTGGGGTATGTGTAAGACGCCTATGGGTGTGCTTTGCTGGGGTATGTGTAAGATGCCTATGGGTGTGCTTTGCTGGGGTAAGTGTAAGCCGCCTATGGGTATGCTTTGCTGGGGTAAGTGTAAGGTGCCTATTGGTGTGCTTTGCTGGGGCAAGTGTAAGCCGCCTATGGGTGTGCTTTGCTGGGGTAAGTGTAAGGTGCCTATTGGTGTGCTTTGCTGGGGCAAGTGTAAGCCGCCTATGGGTGTGCTTTGCTGGGGTACGTGTAAGCCGCATATGGGTGTGCTTTGCTGGGGTAAGTGTAAGACGCCTATGGGTGTGCTTTGCTGGGGTAAGTGTAGGTTGTGTAGTTGTTTGAAAACGGGAAATAGGCACAAGCACAACCTAATTCCAAACCGAGAAAACGGAAAATAGGCACAAGCACAACCTAATTCCAAACCGAGAAAACGGAATATAGGCACAAGCACAACCTAATTTCAAACCGAGAAAACTGGGTGTGCTTTGCTGGGGCAAGTGTAAGCCGCGTATGGGTGTGCTTTGCTGGGGTAAGTGTAAGCTGCCTATGGGTGTGCTTTGCTGGGGTAAGTGTAGGTTGTGTAATTGTTTGAAAACGGGAATTAGGCACAAGCACAACCTAATTCCAAACCCAGAAAATGGAAAATAGGCACAAGCCCAACCTAATTCAAAACCGAGAAAACGGAAAATAGGCACAAGCCCAACCTAATTCAAAACCGAGAAAACGGAAAATAGGCACAATCGCAACCTAATTCCAAACCGAGAAAACGGAAAATAGGCACGAGCACAACCTTATTCCAAACCCAGAAAATGGAAAATAGGCACAAGCCCAACCTAATTCAAAACCGAGAAAACGGAAAATAGGCACAATCGCAACCTAATTCAAAACCGAGAAAACGGAAAATAGGCACAAGCGCAACCTAATTCAAAACCGTGAAAACGGAATATAGGCACAAGCGCAACCTAATTCCAAACCGAGAAAACGGAATATAGGCACAAGCGCAACCTAATTTCAAACCGAGAAAATTGGGTGTGCTTTGCTGGGGCAAGTGTAAAGCCGCCTATGGGTGTGCTTTGCTGGGGTATGTGTAAGACGCCTATGGGTGTGCTTTGCTGGGGTATGTGTAAGATGCCTATGGGTGTGCTTTGCTGGGGTAAGTGTAAGCCGCCTATGGGTATGCTTTGCTGGGGTAAGTGTAGGTTGTGTAGTTGTTTGAAAACGGGAAATAGGCACAAGCACAACCTAATTCCAAACCGAGAAAACGGAAAATAGGCACAAGCACAACCTAATTCCAAACCGAGAAAACGGAATATAGGCACAAGCACAACCTAATTTCAAACCGAGAAAACTGGGTGTGCTTTGCTGGGGCAAGTGTAAGCCGCGTATGGGTGTGCTTTGCTGGGGTAAGTGTAAGCTGCCTATGGGTGTGCTTTGCTGGGGTAAGTGTAGGTTGTGTAATTGTTTGAAAACGGGAATTAGGCACAAGCACAACCTAATTCCAAACCCAGAAAATGGAAAATAGGCACAAGCCCAACCTAATTCAAAACCGAGAAAACGGAAAATAGGCACAAGCCCAACCTAATTCAAAACCGAGAAAACGGAAAATAGGCACAATCGCAACCTAATTCCAAACCGAGAAAACGGAAAATAGGCACGAGCACAACCTTATTCCAAACCCAGAAAATGGAAAATAGGCACAAGCCCAACCTAATTCAAAACCGAGAAAACGGAAAATAGGCACAATCGCAACCTAATTCCAAACCGAGAAAACGGAAAATAGGCACGAGCACAACCTTATTCCAAACCCAGAAAATGGAAAATAGGCACAAGCCCAACCTAATTCAAAACCGAGAAAACGGAAAATAGGCACAATCGCAACCTAATTCAAAACCGAGAAAACGGAAAATAGGCACAAGCGCAACCTAATTCAAAACCGTGAAAACGGAATATAGGCACAAGCGCAACCTAATTCCAAACCGAGAAAACGGAATATAGGCACAAGCGCAACCTAATTTCAAACCGAGAAAATTGGGTGTGCTTTGCTGGGGCAAGTGTAAAGCCGCCTATGGGTGTGCTTTGCTGGGGTATGTGTAAGACGCCTATGGGTGTGCTTTGCTGGGGTATGTGTAAGATGCCTATGGGTGTGCTTTGCTGGGGTAAGTGTAAGCCGCCTATGGGTATGCTTTGCTGGGGTAAGTGTAAGGTGCCTATTGGTGTGCTTTGCTGGGGCAAGTGTAAGCCGCCTATGGGTGTGCTTTGCTGGGGTACGTGTAAGCCGCATATGGGTGTGCTTTGCTGGGGTAAGTGTAAGACGCCTATGGGTGTGCTTTGCTGGGGTAAGTGTAGGTTGTGTAGTTGTTTGAAAACGGGAAATAGGCACAAGCACAACCTAATTCCAAACCGAGAAAACGGAAAATAGGCACAAGCACAACCTAATTCCAAACCGAGAAAACGGAATATAGGCACAAGCACAACCTAATTTCAAACCGAGAAAACTGGGTGTGCTTTGCTGGGGCAAGTGTAAGCCGCGTATGGGTGTGCTTTGCTGGGGTAAGTGTAAGCTGCCTATGGGTGTGCTTTGCTGGGGTAAGTGTAGGTTGTGTAATTGTTTGAAAACGGGAATTAGGCACAAGCACAACCTAATTCCAAACCCAGAAAATGGAAAATAGGCACAAGCCCAACCTAATTCAAAACCGAGAAAACGGAAAATAGGCACAATCGCAACCTAATTCCAAACCGAGAAAACGGAAAATAGGCACAATCGCAACCTAATTCAAAACCGAGAAAACGGAAAATAGGCACAATCGCAACCTAATTTCAAAATGGGGAAACTGGGTGTGCTTTGCTGGGGCAAGTGTAAGCCGCCTATGGGTGTGCTTTGCTGGGGTACGTGTAAGGTGCCTATTGGTGTGCTTTGCTGGGGTAAGTGTAAGCCGCCTATGGGTATGCTTTGCTGGGGTAAGGGTAAGGTGCCAATTGGTGTGCTTTGCTGGGGCAAGTGTAAGCCGCCTATGGGTGTGATTTGCTGGGGTAAGTGTAGGTTGTGTAGTTGTGTGAAAACGGGAAATAGGCACAAGCACAACCTAATTCTGAACCGAGAAAACGGAAAATAGGCACAAGCGCAACCTAATTCAAAACCGTGAAAACGGAATATAGGCACAAGCGCAACCTAATTCCAAACCGAGAAAACGGAATATAGGCACAAGCGCAACCTAATTTCAAACCGAGAAAACTGGGTGTGCTTTGCTGGGGCAAGTGTAAGCCGCCTATGGGTGTGCTTTGCTGGGGTACGTGTAAGCCGCATATGGGTGTGCTTTGCTGGGGTAAGTGTAAGCCGCCTATGGGTATGCTTTGCTGGGGTAAGTGTAAGGTGCCTATTGGTGTGCTTTGCTGGGGCAAGTGTAAGCCGCCTATGGGTGTGATTTGCTGGGGTAAGTGTAAGCCGCCTATGGGTGTGATTTGCTGGGGTAAGTGTAAGCCGCCTATGGGTGTGCTTTGCTGGGGTAAGTGTAGGTTGTGTAGTTGTGTGAAAACGGGAAATAGGCACAAGCACAACCTAATTCTAAACCGAGAAAATGGAAAATAGGCACAAGCGCAACCTAATTCAAAACCGTGAAAACGGAATATAGAAACAAGCGCAACCTAATTCCAAACCGAGAAAACGGAATATAGGCACAACGCAACCTAATTCAACACCGAGAAAATTGGGTGTGCTTTGCTGGGGCAAGTGTAAGCCGCCTATGGGTGTGCTTTGCTGGGGTATGTGTAAGACGCCTATGGGTGTGCTTTGCTGGGGTATGTGTAAGATGCCTATGGGTGTGCTTTGCTGGGGTAAGTGTAAGCCGCCTATGGGTATGCTTTGCTGGGGTAAGTGTAAGGTGCCTATTGGTGTGCTTTGCTGGGGCAAGTGTAAGCCGCCTATGGGTGTGCTTTGCTGGGGCAAGTGTAAGCCGCGTATGGGTGTGCTTTGCTGGGGTAAGTGTAAGCTGCCTATGGGTGTGCTTTGCTGGGGTAAGTGTAGGTTGTGTAATTGTTTGAAAACGGGAATTAGGCACAAGCACAACCTAATTCCAAACCCAGAAAATGGAAAATAGGCACAAGCCCAACCTAATTCAAAACCGAGAAAACGGAAAATAGGCACAATCGCAACCTAATTCCAAACCGAGAAAACGGAAAATAGGCACAATCGCAACCTAATTCAAAACCGAGAAAACGGAAAATAGGCACAATCGCAACCTAATTTCAAAATGGGGAAACTGGGTGTGCTTTGCTGGGGCAAGTGTAAGCCGCCTATGGGTGTGCTTTGCTGGGGTACGTGTAAGGTGCCTATTGGTGTGCTTTGCTGGGGTAAGTGTAAGCCGCCTATGGGTATGCTTTGCTGGGGTAAGGGTAAGGTGCCAATTGGTGTGCTTTGCTGGGGCAAGTGTAAGCCGCCTATGGGTGTGATTTGCTGGGGTAAGTGTAGGTTGTGTAGTTGTGTGAAAACGGGAAATAGGCACAAGCACAACCTAATTCTGAACCGAGAAAACGGAAAATAGGCACAAGCGCAACCTAATTCAAAACCGTGAAAACGGAATATAGGCACAAGCGCAACCTAATTCCAAACCGAGAAAACGGAATATAGGCACAAGCGCAACCTAATTTCAAACCGAGAAAACTGGGTGTGCTTTGCTGGGGCAAGTGTAAGCCGCCTATGGGTGTGCTTTGCTGGGGTACGTGTAAGCCGCATATGGGTGTGCTTTGCTGGGGTAAGTGTAAGCCGCCTATGGGTATGCTTTGCTGGGGTAAGTGTAAGGTGCCTATTGGTGTGCTTTGCTGGGGCAAGTGTAAGCCGCCTATGGGTGTGATTTGCTGGGGTAAGTGTAAGCCGCCTATGGGTGTGATTTGCTGGGGTAAGTGTAAGCCGCCTATGGGTGTGCTTTGCTGGGGTAAGTGTAGGTTGTGTAGTTGTGTGAAAACGGGAAATAGGCACAAGCACAACCTAATTCTAAACCGAGAAAATGGAAAATAGGCACAAGCGCAACCTAATTCAAAACCGTGAAAACGGAATATAGAAACAAGCGCAACCTAATTCCAAACCGAGAAAACGGAATATAGGCACAACGCAACCTAATTCAACACCGAGAAAATTGGGTGTGCTTTGCTGGGGCAAGTGTAAGCCGCCTATGGGTGTGCTTTGCTAGGGTAAGTGTAAGCTGCCTATGGGTGTGCTTTGCTGGGGTAAGTGTAGGTTGTGTAATTGTTTGAAAACGGGAATTAGGCACAAGCACAACCTAATTCCAAACCCAGAAAATGGAAAATAGGCACAAGCCCAACCTAATTCAAAACCGAGAAAACGGAAAATAGGCACAATCGCAACCTAATTCAAAACCGAGAAAAACGGAAAATAGGCACAATCGCAACCTAATTTCAAAATGGGGAAACTGGGTGTGCTTTGCTGGGGCAAGTGTAAGCCGCCTATGGGTGTGCTTTGCTGGGGTACGTGTAAGGTGCCTATTGGTGTGCTTTGCTGGGGTAAGTGTAGGCGGCCAATGGGTGTGCTTTGCTGGGGTAAGTGAAAGCCGCCTATGGGTGTGCTTTGCTGGGGTAAGTTTAGGTTGTGTGGTTGTGTGAAAACGGGAAATAGGCACAAGCACAACCTAATTCTAAACCGAGAAAACGGAAAATAGGCACAAGCGCAACCTAATTCAAAACCGAGAAAACGGAAAATAGGCACAATCGCAACCTAATTTCAAAATGGGGAAACTGGGTGTGCTTTGCTGGGGCAAGTGTAAGCCGCCTATGGGTGTGCTTTGCTGGGGTACGTGTAAGCCGCATATGGGTGTGCTTTGCTGGGGTAAGTGTAGGTTGTGTAGTTGTGTGAAAACGGGAAAGAGGCACAACCACAACCTGCTTCCAAACCGAGAAAACTGGGTGTGCTTTGCTGGGGTAAGTTGTAAGCCGCCTATGGGTGTGCTTTGCTGGGGCAAGTGTAAGCCGCCTATGGGTGTTCTTTGCTGGGGTACGTGTAAGGTGCCTATTGGTGTGCCAAAAAGATGGCAGGAACAAAAAATGAAGGAAAAATAGACCTGGAGAGGTAAAAAACTCGCCAAAAAAGAAAGAGAAAAAATGAAGGAACAACAGGTCCGGGTATGTCATAAAATCCTGAAAAAAAAAAAAAAAAAAAAGATGGAGAGAATGACAAAATCGAGAAGAAAGAGGGCCAAAAAGATGGCAGGAACAAAAAATGAAGGAAAAAGAGACCTGGAGAGGTCTAAAACTCGCCAAAAAAGAAAGACAAAAAATGAAGGAACAACAGGTCCGGGTATGTCAAAAAATCCTGAAAAAAAAAAAAAAAAAAAGATGGAGAGAATGACAAAATCGAGAAGAAAGAGGGCCAAAAAGATGGCAGGAACAAAAAATGAAGGAAAAAGAGACCTGGAGAGGTAAAAAACTCGCCAAAAAAGAAAGACAAAAAATGAAGGAACAACAGGTCCGGGTATGTCAAAAAATCCTGAAAAAAAAAAAAAAAAAAAGATGGAGAGAATGACAAAATCGAGAAGAAAGAGGGCCAAAAAGATGGCAGGAACAAAAAATGAAGGAAAAATAGACCTGGAGAGGTCAAAAACTCGCCAAAAAAGAAAGAGAAAAAATGAAGGAACAACAGGTCCGGGTATGTCAAAAAATCCTTTTTTTTCCAAATTTCTTTTGCCCCCTTTTTTTCGATTTTTTATTCTCTCCATCTTTTTTTTCTACCACTCTTTCGAGTTTTTTTAACCCACTTTTTTCGAATTTGTTTTTGCTATCACTTTTTTTCTTTCCATCTTTTTTCGAGTTTTTTTCTATCACTCTTTTTTGATTTTTTATTCTCTCCATCTTTTTTTCTATCACTCTTTTTTCCAAATTTCTTTTGCCCCCTTTTTTCGATTTTTTATTCTCTCCATCTTTTTTCTATCACTCTTATTTTCGATGTTTTATTCTCTCCATCTTTTTTTTTCTCCGTCTTTTTTTCGATTTTTTTTTCTATCACTTTTTTCAATTTTTTATTCTCTCCATCTTTTTTTCTATTACTCTTTTTTCCAAATTTCTTTTGCCCCCTTTTTTCGATTTTTTATTCTCTCCATCTTTTTTCTATCACTGTTTTTTCGATTTTTTTACCCTCTTTTTTCGATTTCTTTTTGTAGCACTTTTTTCAATATTTTATTTGCTCCATCTTTTTATCACTTTTCTTTCGATTTTTTTTTCTCTCCATCTTTTTTTTCTACCACTCTTTTTCGAGTTTTTTTAACCCACTTTTTTCGAATTTGTTTTTGCTATCACTTTTTTTCTTTCCATCTTTTTTCGAGTTTTTTTCTATCACTCTTTTTTGATTTTTTATTCTCTCCATCTTTTTTCTATCAGTCTTTTTTTCGATCTTTTATTCTCTCCATCTTTTTTTTCTATCACTCTTATTTTCGATGTTTTATTCTCTCCATCTTTTTTTTCTCCGTCTTTTTTTCGATTTTTTTTCTATCACTTTTTTCAATTTTTTATTCTCTCCATCTTTTTTTCTATCACTCTTTTTTCCAAATTTCTTTCGCCCCCTTTTTTTCGATTTTTTATTCTCTCCATCTTTTTTCTATCACTCTTATTTTCGATGTTTTATTCTCTCCATCTTTTTTTTTCTCCGTCTTTTTTTCGATTTTTTTTTCTATCACTTTTTTCAATTTTTTATTCTCTCCATCTTTTTTTCTATTACTCTTTTTTCCAAATTTCTTTTGCCCCCTTTTTTCGATTTTTTATTCTCTCCATCTTTTTTCTATCACTGTTTTTTCGATTTTTTTACCCTCTTTTTTCGATTTCTTTTTGTAGCACTTTTTTCAATATTTTATTTGCTCCATCTTTTTATCACTTTTCTTTCGATTTTTTTTTCTCTCCATCTTTTTTTTCTACCACTCTTTTTCGAGTTTTTTTAACCCACTTTTTTCGAATTT